>JAOVVB010111053.1:0-12774 GCA_028570985.1 Heterobranchus longifilis
GATGTAAAAAGTAAACATATGAAAACCATATCAAATGTGCATTAACATTTGTATTTGAGTGCATTTGAGCATATGCCATGCACAATTTACATAAATACAAATGTGATAGTAATTATCAGACACGGTTTTAATGATAACTAAAAATTGAACGGTATTACTAACCGTCTGGGAATTTTACCGCGGTTATCATTAAAACCGGTAACCGTTTCATCCCTAAATAATAATAATAATAATAATAATTTCGGAGTCTTGCAGAGAGTTTGTTGGTACAAGAATGATCTGTAGCTTGTTAACGACGTCAACGAAAAATAGCATTACACTGATTAAAAAAAAGAGGCCTTTATTCTTTATCATGATACCATCACTAGTTTGTGAGTTGTCTTATGATTCCCTCCGTTATTTACAATGCACAGTCAGCACACGTTGTCTTGTAGAGCCTCAGACCAGCCAGAGACGGGGACAAATAGATCAAACTGGTTTGATTTTCACTTTTGGAATCCGGACAAATCTGAACACGATCCTGTAGTCTAAGCTTGGTTGTTGTGTCGCCTGACAAAAGCCTCCCACCTACTCCACACTGTGAGCCGATACACAGTCAGAAACAATGTTCTCAGAATCCAAATGTAAACTGTGTTCCACCGATCCAAAGGGAAGAAACACAGAATACAGAAATACAAATCAATAACAGCTTATCTTCTAAAAAGCTTTATCGACTGAGACGCAAATCCTTTCTTCTACGGATAAATAAATAAAAAACACTTTAAAAAAACATCCTTTGTGCATACACAACAAAAATTATTGTGGACAAATGGGAAATAGTATTGTGAGGTCACAGCAGGTTAACTGCATCTCAATTCCAGGAAGTGACTTCAGCTTCCTGCAGCTCCGTGCATCAGGCAGCACCGTGGTTCATTACAGAGCTGACTGCAGAGATAAAACTGAGAATAATGACGGCTGAGGTTTGGTTTAGGCGTGGGGCGGTATGAAGATTTCATGGCATGATTATCCTGGCCACCCTGTGATTCACAGTATTATCCCGATAAACAAAATATGCTTAAAGTTCTTAAAATTGCACTAAAACACACTGGAATCACTTTACCTGACATTTTGCTTTGTTGTGTTTTTTTTCTCGAAAGATTATGACGTTTTTTCTCATAACATTACACTTTTTTTCTCTCGCAACATTACGACTTTTTCTCAAAACATTGCAACTTTTTCCTCTAAACATTGCAACTTTTTTCTCTAAACATTATGACTTTTTTTCTCGAAAGATTAGGAATTTTTTCTCATAAAATTGTGAGTTTTTCCTCTAAACATTACAACTTTTTTTTTTCGAAACATTACAACTTTTTTCTCGAAACATTATGACTTTTTTTCTCGAAAGATTACAACTTTTTTCTCATAAAATTGTGACTTTTTCCTCGAAACATTACAACTTTTTTCTCTAAACATTCCAACTTTTTTTCTTGAAACATTACAACTTTTTCCTCTAAACATTACAACTTTTTTCTCGAAACATTACGACTTTTTTCTCTAAAATTACAACTTTTTTCTCTAAACATTACAACTTTTTTCTCTAAACATTACAACTTTTTAAAATACATATTTTTTATTGCATCACAGATAGGATACAATAGTAAACTGTAGTCAATTGATGAATGACGATATTAAAGATTATCCTGATAATGGAAATTCACCACGATCAACTTATTGTCAGTGTTTTTTTATAGCGATCCACGATAAAATCCATTATTGTCGCATGAGTAATTTGGATGGACAGTCAACATGGGCTAAAGTGGATTAATTTCACTTTGTTGTCCGATGATGTCATTGTATTTGGGTTTTGCTCGGACTTCACACTGGACTTTACGTGTGACTCATCAGCACTGAGAATAGACTGTTTCCTCTAGCAGGAAATATTGCAGATGCAAGGGTCGTTTTGTGTAGACAGCCTGCACAACATCAGATCTCCTTTAACTGTCATCTATTCATCAGGTTGACATATTGACTATGGATGCATCGATCCAAAACTGATATCGGATATCAGGCCGATACTGACTCAACTTGCTAGACTGGGTATCAGTGACAGTGGAGCCGATCTATTCAGTTCAATTCAATTCTATGTATATTATACATGTTAATTCCTGTTTAAGTTTTGACCATTTTATTGCTGCATATAAAAGATTTAGACTTTAATTCTAATCCCTGTTCATTTTTAAGATTTATTTTTACCAAGTTGGTGCACGATTTATTATTTAAATAATAAATAACAACTCAATAAATGTATATCTATGTGGGACAGTAATGTTTAAGTTACACATAAAAGAATGATCCGAGTCACGTCCACACAGTGAGGGATACTCACAGCTTATTAATTAAACGCAGCTATCGGATCGTTCAGTATCGGCCGATCAGCTGAATAACTTCAACAGTAAAGAGATTTTTCTGAACATCTTCCCATCAGATTATTTCATTTACTGAGCGATAGCGTGCATAGAAAAGCACGTTAATCCAGTCTTGACATTTCCTCAAGTATCTCTGGATTGTCTAAAAGGTCTTACCATACTTTCAATTCCCCCTCCAGACACATGTTAAAGTATGTACAAACACTATGCTATGATTGATGTTTTGTTTAACATGGGTTTCCCACAGTAAAAAAGAAAAAAGTGGCTGGTAGCACATCTACTCTTTCAGAAATTCTGGATCTGGCCCAACCTAACACCGCTGCTCGCACTGTGTTGAACGGTGAGAGAGCAGCGAGGATCAAGATGGCTAGAAACATTGGAGAGATTCAGCTGTAGCCTACAGGTGTGAGCCTCAGGACGGGCTCAGACAGGAGGTGTCGAGGCAGTCGGCTGGCTTGCAGATCTCCGCAGCGGCGTGATCTGCAGCGATAGTCAGTCAAACCCAGACTCAGATGACGAGGCGGTTATGCACCAAAATCGGCGACTATAGCAGACAGCATCTTTTATATTTATGTTGTTTGTTATATGCAAGAAGTTAAATTTAAGACCTTTTCTAAGACCCTTTCCATACATTTTAATATCTCATCGCCACTTTGAGTTCTAATCAGTTACATCGGCGACACACTTTAACTTACATTTACTGTACTGATTGTAAGATAGCATATCTAAACTGTCTTGTAATCCTTATCAATACAATACAGTTTGGCGAGGTGGGAACAAAGCACCAGGGAATGATCTGAGTGAGTAACCCAAAACAAGATTTATTAGATTAGTTTATCTCACTACGCTAATGATTAAATTAAGGCAGACTTTAGCATACAGCCTCTTAGGACAAATACACATATTGAGACAACTCATTCTTATAAAGTGTTCGTGTAATATCATACGAAAAGTATTGCACAGCAGTTTGTATAAATACGATATATACGAACATGTCTTCCGGTTTAAATACATGGCTCGTGATAGACACGTCATTAACGTCATGATTAACGTTGAAACGGGAATAATTCGGTAGGTTTAGGCTACAAAAATACTTTAGTATGGTTAGTAAAAAAATCCCTATATCTACTTTCATTTTAAATACATGTGACGGTCATGTGATGCACGGACTCGAACTCCGGTCTCCTGAAAGTCCTGTGTGTGAGGGCCTTCATTTTCATTAAATTTATTTATCAACTTTTAATAATATTAATAATAATTACTTTTTTTTAAATCCCTGTAGTGACAAGTCCACTCTGTGCCAGAGGTTTCAGATTTCTTTGCCTGTTTTGTGCATTGGCGATTGGCTTTCGGATTGATGACGTAACTAATCTGGTTTACCTGGAATAAATTTGAATCTCAGATTTCAACGAAGTGCACAGACATCTCTTCCTTCAGTAGAGGAATGTAAGAGAACACCTCTCTTTTCACAAACTTTGCACAAATACAAGTCAGTATAGTCAAGGTCAGACATTTTAGGGGTCAAAAACACAAGAAAAACTTTTTTTTTGAGTGGAGGGGATCTTTAAAATGTATTTTTACCACAAGTACAGTGCTGAAAAACAAAAGTTTGTGCATGGTGCAAACCTACAAAGTGTAAGGAGAGTTTTAGGATGTGGCCTGGTGGGAGATCCTGTTGAGAAGTTCCAGAACAATCAGCTCAAAAGAAAAAATGTATTTGTTGTCAGAGAGAGTTGGGGCAGAGAAGCTTAGCAGTGGCAGACATTTTATCAAAGTACATTCTTAGGACAGGTCAGAGAGAGGGCATGTCAGTTTAGAGGCCACACTAAAGAGACTAATCACAAACAGACAGTGATGGAGTGACAGGAAAAGTTGAATGGATTAACTACTTATAGATTTTAGGGAGGAGGGCACTGATTGGTTCTTTTGTCCATATCATTCAAGGTTCAAAGATTCTGGATTCAAAGAGCATTATTGTCTCTCACATGACAGAAATGTGTCTAAACTAAAACTAGGGGTCGGCCGATGAATGACACTTTGAGATAATCGGCACTGGCCGATTAATCACAAGGCCGATTAAACGACCAATTAATCACAAGGCCGATTATACGACTGATTAATCACAAGACCGATTAAACGACCGGTTAATCACAAGGCCGATTATACGAAAAATGTCTGCAGACACACGTGCGGGCAGCCTCACATTGTTTTTATTTATTTATGCAAGTTTAAACATTTCTGAAACACAGAGATGCTGCTTAGTGTTCCTGTGTACTAACATAGTTTTTATTTATGTATAAGCTATATACATTTCAGAAACAAAGATATGCTGCTGAGAGTTAAATAAATCTTAATTTAAGTTCAACAATTTTGTTATTAGTATTATTTTTAAAATGTTGTATTTTATCCAGAGCAACCCTGTTGAAAAACCACTAAACCATACACCAATGAAAGACAAAAATGACATCAAAATGCAAACAACACAAACAACAACAACAACAACAACAACAACAACAATTCTATAAATAAATATGAGCAGGTCTGCTGAATCCCTGATTAAAAATAATTAAAAGTAATAATAAAACCAGTGGTGGAGGAAGTACTCAGATCCTTTACTTAAGTACAAGTACTAATACCGCACTGTAAAAATACTCCATTACAAGTAAAAGTCCTGCATTCAAAATGTAACTTAAGTAAAAGTATGTAAGTATAATCAGGAAAAAGTACTTAAAGTATTAAAAGTAAAAGTACTCAATGCAGAAAATCCTCTAAATTATATTTACAAATAATAATAATTAAAATGAAAAAAAAAATGTTTTAGCATGAAAAATGACTTAAACAATCAAAATAGTTGACAATTAATTATCTGTCAATCAACAAATTATTTCAGCTGTAACTAAATATACTGTTGGGTAGTTTAATCTACATCAAAACATAGATATGTTGTACAATATTTTAAAGTTCTTCATGTTTTGTATGCAGGAATCTTATTTAGTAAAGTAACTAAAGCTGTCAAATGATTGTAGTGGAGTAAAAAGTACAATATTTCCCTCTGAATTGTAATGGAGTAGAAGTGTAAAGTGGCAGGGAGGGAAATACTCAAGTATCTCAAAGTACAAGTATCTCAAATTTGTACTTAAATACAGTACTTAAGTAAATGTACTTTGTTACATTCCATCATTGGATAAAACAAATGGCTTTTCACACTCACAGGCACGTATCTTACAAAGAGTATTGTCCAATCACTCACTCATACACTTACAGGAATAATAGACTATGGGTTTTGTTCCTTAGAATAAATTGTGTAACTGTATTTTTTTGTTATTCTGTCATGATCACCTGAAGAGACATGTCTTTTGAGGACAACTAACAACTCAGAGCCAAACTATGTGTGTGTAACTCACATTGTCTCAGTCACCTAACGTTACCTGTATCAGAGCCAGAGGGCAACTGCAAAACTCACCAGTAGGGTTTCCAAGTTTAGTGCCGACTGCGGGTTCCTCATCAGGGACTCCAGCTTATTCAGCCGGCTCTCCACTCGGCTCTCCGCTCCGAGCATGGCGACACCTCAGTGTATCCAGGTCAAATAAAACACACAAAACAGCGACGACACTGAAACACCTGTAGGCCTGTCTTTCTGTCTCGGGACACAGGCGGGCGGGCGCGAGGCAAACTCCGCTGCCGCTCGGCTCAGCTCCTCATGTCAGCGTTTCTGTAAACTGCCGCTTGAGTTGTCAGGTTAATTATTTATCCGCTGCCGCCTCGCTGCTTTTTCATTAATATCTCATAACAAAGTGAAAAAAACCCGAGCGGACTTTTGAGAACTTAGTCAAAGCTTCACTTTCAGGTGCGTCCCGTCTGCTGCCAGGTAGCCGAGCCTACAACAAAATCTGATCCGACCACAACGTGTCCAACCTGTAGGACAGACCGCTGTCAAGTCGCACAGTACCACTTCCGGTTACTGTCAAACTAAAACCCTCATAGAACACTACACCCATAGAAATGACATTTTCTATCATTACACCTCAAAATAGCCTAAATGCTAGTCAGAATTATATCCTAATACAAATATAATAATAGTAATATATAAACAAATATGATATAGTACATGTATTCTTTCACAGAATTCCTCAAAAGACATGATATAGCTAATAACTAGTATAATATATAAATATTCATTTATAATGACGAAATTGCTTACTCATTTAAAACAAGTACATTTTGTAAATACATGAAATAACATTCAATTAAAAAAAAGAAAAAAAAAACAATTTCATATAGGCCTAGGAAAAGTAGTTAAACAGGTTTTAAAAAGAAGTTAAAACAAATAGGCCTATATTGTAACCACATTAACATGTAATAGTAGTAGTAGTACTATAATAGGCCTATTACTACTATATGTAAATGTATTATTATGCAAATAAAACATAACGATTAAGATCATCATTTAAAAAAAGAAAACATTTAGTGGCGTTTTGGACCTTGAGTTGATTATTAACTTTCAAGCTCAAATTAATTATGTAGTTTAGGCTATTAAAGGAATGTTGTTTTGTTTTTAAATATGTCTTGTCTTACTTTCAGCTTTTTTCTTCCATCTTCCTTTTTTTATGTCCACCTTTTTTCACATGTAGGTTTTACATCAATTATCATTACATTGTAGACCATCTGCACCATCCTGTATGAAATGTGTTGTATAGCCTAGTCTAAATAAAGTTTTATTAAATCTTATTTTGTCAATAAGATTTGAAATTAAAAAAAAAAAAAAAAAAGATCAGTGATCAGACAGACATTCTAAAACAATAACAAAACACAATGCTACCACAATACAATCTCCTTGGTAAGAATGAATGATGCTTTTATTTTGAAAGCCGGTTTTATGCTGCTAAAGGTGACTTGACAAACATGAGTCCCATATCTGCTCCCTCTTTTCCTGTGTACTGATAAAGAGTTTCAGGACTCCTGTCCAGCAGCTTTGGTCTCTATTTGCCCCAGGCCGGGACACCACTGCCCCCCCCCCTCCCTCCCTAACTACCTCCAATCAGTGCTCCCAGTGAGCCTCAGCAGGCCGGAATTCCTGCTCTCTTATCTCATTCATCTGTTTTACCGTCACAGCTCAGGGCCTCGACCAACTTTCAGTATTTTAGGAATGCTGATGCGCTGCCTTTCAGACACGCTGGCACTAAAAATAGAAATTTACAGGAACCGCATGCAGTGTGTTAGCAGTCATTGTCTACAGCTCAAAATCTGGATAATTGTTTTATGCTGTAAACTAGTAATTAGGCTAATGCATTCAGATTCAGAAGGTTACAGCACAACACAATATCAGTTCTTGGGTAAGAATTAAAAACATACATTATTAAATGAACTGTGATAACAGACCACATTTTCTTGCTCTTAGAATAACTTTTATTTATTTTACTTTACAAAGAGGTCTCCGCCAAAGCTCTCGGTTACTGAATCTATATTCAAATACAAACAATCTGTGAATAATCTATTCAGACAGGGGGGGCTACATGTTTGACAGGGGAGGTCAGAAAGTACCAATGCATTTTCAGGCAACAACAGCAACAACATTTCTGACACAAAAGTATTTTTTTTTTCTTCCAAACATTGGATTAACACGTATCAGGTCAGAAATGGCAATGATTAAAATGTGCAATAAAACCAAACAATGGCAGTCTTTAACAATGTCTTTTCTTTTTTTTTTTTTTTTGGGCCTCTGGCGTCAGAGTAGAGGACCACTTGTTGACACCACACAGCTATTTTGCATGGAGTGATGTCATCACTGACAAAAAAAAAAAGTCCCCCTGGCCAGCCGAGGATGACACTAACATGATGGCATGACCTGTGGTGAAGATGTAGGCTGGAATGAGTGGGGAGAAATGTCTCGCTGCTGTAAGCGCACGCACGCACACACACACAAACTGATAGGCATGTCGTTTTGGAATGATGGCAGGGGTGGGTCACATTTGGAGTTATTCTAGGAGTGGGCCGCGATGACTACTTATCCCAGGGGACTGCTGAACTCTTCATTAAGGAGAGGCTTTGAAGGGCACCCTGGGTCTTCTCGACACCGCTGTAATGGCGATATTAGAAAAAAAAAAAAAATGGCAGCAAGATGTGGAGGAAAAGCTGTCTACTTGGCATTGGATATCAGTCAGCTGGCATTGAGTGCAGTGTTATGTTCATAATATGGGTTTCAGCAGGCTGCCTATGGGCCTCCTGCTGGTGCTTTCTTGTCAACTAAGGGCAGGTGCAAAAGTTACAAAGGCAAACACTGCTCTCTAGTGGGGATACAGTATATAAACATAAAGACATTTAAGAGCTTCGGCACTCAATACAATACAATCATCAAAGAAAAAAAAACACATGAAGAAATAAAGCACTTTTTTTGTGAAAATCTACAGATGCATCATCCATAAGTTAATATAACATCAAATAGTATCTGTGTAGAGTTCAACAAGAAAAACCGAACAATGGGACAAGTGTTGACAAAGCCTCAAAGTGATCTATCTGGATCAAATCTCATCCCCAATAGTGGGAACTGTAATACTGATCGCTGCATACTACAGCATTTGACGGTTGAGTATAATACCACATATGGTAATATTACCAGCCTGATTTTTTTTTTATTTTTTATATATAATCGTCTGATCAGAGCCAGTGAATCAGGATCAGTTAATGTGCCATGAACGTTCAGGGTTTTAAAGGGCCATTTCACCCCAAAATTTAAAAAAAATACATATTTTTTCTCTTATCTGTTGTGCTATTTATCAGATTGTTGCAGAGTGTTGGAGATAGAGATGTCTGCCTTTTCTCAAATATAATAGAACTAGATGGCACTCAGGCTCGAAGCGCCAAAAAAATACATTTGAAAAACTCAACAGCAGGTTCATGTAGGAACTATTTTCTTTCTACCGAACAACACCCGCCAGCCGTATCACCACGCACCATGGACGAAAGGCTCGCTAACGTTATATCTCGCGTTGTCACAAGCACGAGTCGTCCGTGAGTCGTGATGACGGGTCATGATTTCTGTAAAGAGACATTTCTGTTGTAGCTTTTAGTCGATTTGAGCACCACAAGCCGAGTGCCACCTCGTTCCTTTATAATCGAGAGAAGGCCGACATCTGTACGGACGATATCTCCAACTCTCACACCAAAACAATGCAGACTGATAAACAGCGCTACAGGTGAGATGATTTTGAAGTGAACTGTCCCTTTAAAGCAAACATGCACGGCACTTGGTGCTGAATTCAAATTCTGATTTGCTATCAAAGCTTTGGCAGATCAGGTGAAAGGCGAGGGACGACTACACAGACGTGTTCTCGGCTACTGTTTACCAGTAGGTGTCCGCTCACATATTCGATGTAGTTTTACTTTGTTTTAGAGGAGGCGGAGGGAGCATCCTTTCTCCTCAGAGATCGCGTTACAGCCCAGCCAGGCTCTCTCCACACAGTGTATAAACTGCCCGATGATAAAGTCTTAATCTCAGCACAATTTCTCTCCTCCCTTGAAGGAAACGAGCAGAGTCGGGGAATCACACAGGCAATCAGTTGTGAGGAATCAAGTCTCAGAACTAGTGTGTTACTGTGTACCGTATTTAGATTGGGCGGCGAGGTGGAGGGGTAGAAGGGCATACTATATTCCTGGCTGCCGGTCAAAAAAAAAAAAAAAAAAAACCTCCTGAAGTCTGAGCCCCCGTCGGCCAGGTAACCCAAAACCTGGAGTGGGGAGTCAGCGTGGGATATGGGGAGAGGAACAATGTGGCTCTTTGTGCAAGCCGGGCAGGGAAAACAAACCGTTTCCCCTGGAAAGAGATCATGTTCAGGCTCCATCGGAGAAGACCACACAAGGCTGATCAGAGCCCTGTCTGCTGTGCGGAGCAACGAGAGGAGGAGGAGGAGGAGGAGGAGGAGGAGGAGCGCATCTGGGCAGCCACACTAACACACACACACACACACAGACACTTTAGGGCAATGTCAGACAGGGAGAAGATCTGAGATGCTCCACATCGAGCGCTCACTGAACACAACATAACACACTAGCCAGCAATACTCTTTGGTCCAAGACGAAATGTGTGACTGTGTTGTGTTCCATCATGTGATAATATGGCCATCTGGACTGCTTCCTGGGCTGTTGGCACCCTGCTGCTGGTCTACAGGCAGAGCAACACTCTGGTGGGCTGAGGGACAGGCTGGAGGGTGTTAGCGCTGGCGTTGTCCGCAAGAGGGCGTGGCACTGAATCTGGCACCGCCATACAGTGTTAAACAGGGAGTCTGTTCATTAGGTGGAGAGAGAGAGAGAGAGAGAGAGAGAGAGAGAGAGAGAGAGAGGGAGAGCAAAAACAGAGGAGAGGGAGAAAGAGTGGTGAGATGTTATAGATTCTGAGCTGATTCTAATTTCCATTTCTAGGATATCTTATATCAACCCCTCCCGCCCCGGACACTCATTCCTTAATCCGACCTGTTCTCCACGAACGCTGAGAACGAGGCTTTTAGTCGTGTCAACACTCAGATAACTGTCGCACGGGGCACAATCAAACCAAGAACATCTGGCCCCTTTCTCTCTCACACACACTAACACAGGCTTTCATTCAAACACACACATATTAAACGTAAACAGACGCACACACACTCTCATGTAAGGGCCAAACCAGGGTTCTGTACTCCCTCTGTCCCATTGCGTTTTAGTTTCAAACGCTCAGCGAATACCCATGTGGTGGGATCGGGTTACACGGGGCTATAAAATATCCCAAATAAAGGCAAGGGAAAACTGAGACGAAAAAACAGGCTGTTTCCTGAGGTGAAATCCTTCACTTGGCTGCTGCTGATTCTGTCAGAGTGTGGTGATTTTTTTTTTTTTTTTTAAAGACTTTTAGCAGAGGGGACAATGGAACAGGACAGCAATGTTGGACTCAGAGCTCAGAGGTGGCGAGCTAAAGTCGTTCGCATACGGCAGCCAGCTCCCATTACACACAACACGGGGCCATAAATCCGTCTGCACGACACAAGCAGCATGCTGTGATTTCATATGTATTGGTTACTAAGGGGGACTGGTGAAACCACAACAAATGACAAAGAGTAAAAAGTGGGAACGCGTTTAGCGAAAGGGAATCTTGTAACACGTAAGACACAAAACATCAGGGGGGGGGGCGTAAGATAACGGTTTATGTTGTAATTTCTCTATCGGCAGCCATCATTTTTAAACCGAATTATTACGCTGACCCGTGGCCTTTGGGAGAGGAAAATGGGAGAGAAAAGCAGGCCAATTGAAATCTAAACCACCTCCGTGATATCAACAGATTAATCTCGGGACATACAGTAAAACGGTAACGTGATCTCGTTGTGGCGAGATACCAGCGGGTGAGGGTGACGGGGTGGTGTTACAGCCATTTGGACGTACCAATCAGGCGAGTGAAATCAAAAGGCCCTTTGATTGGTCCAAAGTAAGGAGGATTTTCTGCTAACAACAACATCTGGTTGGCAGGGGACAGCGGTGGTGAGAGAAGAGCAGGAAAAGGATTGGAAAAGGGGGGGGAGAGGGGAGAGCTAAACTCATACATGGGAGACAGACGAAGCCAGAACAGGGTGTCATTATGACATGCGTAATCGAAACGCTCCGGTTCTTCCCCTCTGTGTTTTCTAGTGAAGCTCCCCGAGCTCTATCACAGCTGAGGGCTGGCTCTCATATTCACACAGCGCCTTACAGTCTGCTTGACAATCACCTCTGTCTCCACGGTGACCTCAGAAACATGTCTGCGCTGCCCTCGCTGTTCATGCTGCTAGAAGTTTGACTTTGGGGGTGGTGGGGGGGGGGGGTCACACTTGATTAACCTCACTTGATCTGTCTCTGTCTGGGTGTTGGACCAAGGGCGTAGGTTTCCTTTCAGCATTGGGGTGACGCGGCACAGGGCCGGCCCTTGGCATAGGCCGTACAGGCGGACGCCTAGGGCGCCACCGTGTGGAGGGGAAAAATTTAGTTATGAGCTTTTTTTTTTTAAAATACAATTACGGCCGCACGCGATATGATATTTTTTCATGTTGTAAGAAAAAAATGTTTTTTGGTCTTGCCGAGTCTGTCTTGTGGCGAGGCATGCATTGGCGCAACACTTTGAACTATCAGCAGCAGCAGGTCGTTTCTAGACGGTAACCCAAGATTTGCGAATGTCTGGTGAGATGGTTATTGTTAGTATAGGTTGTCGGAAAAAAGAGTCTCGGGAGAGTTTTCGCAAATCTAGGGTTACCTTCTAGACACGACCCAGCTGCATCATCCAGAGCGGAAGAAAAAAGATTGGTATGTGGGGGGGGGGGGGCGCCCAGGTTTCCAAAAATGCTAGGGCCGGCCCTGGTGACGCATACAGCGGGAT
>JAOVVB010111072.1:0-12773 GCA_028570985.1 Heterobranchus longifilis
CACAACCGGCAACATGAAAAGATATTCCCATAGCGTTTTCACGCAGCATCGAGTGTAGCCTTTGAAAGGGAACTCAAGCTTATACCAGATACTTGTATACTACATTTATACCACATGTATACTACATTTCACCAACATTACAACTATGAACTATCGGTTCTCTCCTTGCATGAAGTCATGTTTTCCCAAGGACACATACTATGGCTGATGGAAATGCATACTTTAAATCAAGCTGTTATTGGGATATTTCCCCACTTCTTATTTTCAGATGTCACCTAAGTTGAGCTTAATTCTTGCTTATTTGTTAACACTAGTTCATGTCGATAGACACGTAGCTTGTTCACACTGCATAAAAGATTTTTGGAGTTTGAGGTTATGGACTCACTTTGGAGTTTGGTGACTTCACCTTTAAATTCATACATTTGAATCATCCATCATTTTGGACTTGGAACAATTGTATTGTTCCCAATCAAACTTTTGAAAGGAAGTAAAAAACATTTTTCATTAAATCTTACAGTATATGTCAAACAAATAAATCGACAGAAAGAAAAAAATTGTAATTACTGATGAAGACTGTTTATGAAACAATGGCAAATCATGGTGTAACCTTGGCATGTGGAGAGTGAAATTTAGTTTCTACAGTGTGGTCTTGCAAAGTCATTATTGCAGACATTTGCTCAAATTTGTGCTGATGATGGCTCGAGACTGCTGGTGTGACATATACCAAAACTGTCCCATTAATAGATCCCTTCCGAACACTGAAGGTCACTGTTCCCATAATTCCTGGACCTGATTCATTGTCTAAGTTTGCATAAACCAAACCAAACAAAAACATTATACCAGTTAAACAAAGGTTTTGCATTTTGACAAATGGCAATTACCCATAAATTACCAGACATGTGCAGGCACAGCTGAGTTGTGTTTAATGACGCCCACAAAACTCAAAAAAGGCCAAATTCACAAAGCAGAAAGGGCACAATGGATACTAAACATTAAAGAAAGGCATTTTCTAAGCCACTATGAAGTACTATTGACTCATGCCTACAAGAATAATAAAACATTGTTTCTCAGCGTACCCAGTGGAGTCACGGCTGCTGAAAAGGCCAAAAATATGACCTTGTGTGAACGTGGCGTGGTCTATTCACTGCAGTGTATGTAAGGTCAGAAGAGAATGGTTTGACACAAAACTGAGTCAGAAAGTATTACTGCTATTACTGTTGGCTTCTAAAGGCATCATGCAGAACTTTTTCATTAATATCAATTCTGCTATTGGCACCACCTCAGCTTATAGCTCTCGTCTGTTCAAACCCCTGCCCACTGGCAGTGTGTATCGGGTCGTTGTGTTGCTGCATGATGAAGTTCCTCACAATTAGATTGGACGCAGATGGAATGTTTTTGCAGACTTCTGAATTCGTTCTGCTGCTCCCATCAGGAGCTCCATCATCAATAAAGATTAGAGAGCCTATTCTAATCTTCTTTTGGGGGTTATTGCACTAAAAGACCTGCACCCTATTAACTGCATTCTGGCTGTAATAGTTGCCAGCAACCCAGAATCGCATCATCTTTTATTTTGGTTCTACATGCAATTGACTTACGTAGTTTCGGCACTGCATTGTATTTTATGTAAGTATGAGGGGTGTTCAAGTCAAACTGGAACTTATGATGAAATTTATGATTTAACATTGAGAGAAGACTTCAGACACAGCATGCTGATGAGACCCTTAATAATAGACTCTTCATTTAATTTGAATGGTGAAGACGTTTTAAAGAAGGTGAATGCAGATCCCGGCCGAGTTGGCTCGGAGCCCACTGCAGTTGTTTCCTGTGACTGTTCACCAAGTGGAACACCTGATCCTTGAAAATCAACCGCCAACTTGCAGACAAGATGCTTCTATCAGTTGGAACCGTACAAACAATCATTTACCAACACCTCATGCACACTGCAGGAACTCATCTGGGAGTTATTGTCACATCTCTGTACAGTCCTGATCTCGCTTCAATCCATTTCCACTTGTTTGGGCCATTGGGGCGTTTCAGACATGAATCACAGCTCCGGCGTACTGAGAAAAAATTTTTACCTTGATGGTGTCCGAGCACTAGTGAAACACTGGGATAAGTGCATTAGTGTGGCATGGGAATATATATATTCTCTCTTTCCCTCTCTCTCTCTCTCTCTCTCGCTCCATCACCTCACCTCTCTCTCTCTCTCTCTCTCTCTCTCTCTCTCTATATATATATATATATATATATACAGTATATATATATATATGCACTCTTAATGTACAGTACAGTATGTGCTTACCAGTCAAATATGAATAAAAAAGACCAGCCAGGACATGTAAAATTCGGGGCATGTGGGAATGGCGATTTTTTTTTTATTCTACCTTATAAAAATTTACATTTTGTATAAGATTAGTATAAATAAGTCATGTTTAAAGGCAATCGATACAGTAAATCCCCAACATACAAACGAGTTCCATTCTGAGAGCTTGTTTGTAAGTTCAATTTGTTCATAAGTCCAACAAACATTGTCTAGGTACTAGGATACTAACATGTTTGCCATCTTTTTTACCTTGCTCAATTCTTTCAATTATTTTTTAAATCTCTTGAGATGCACACTGTACACACGTGACAATGTATGCTGAACATGTGATCTAACTTCTTCAAGTGAACATGCACAAGCTCTTATTCGTATCTTTGAAAGGTTGTAACTTGAATGTTCATATGTAGGGGACTTACTGTACCTAGAGTGTAGCTTATGGTGTGTTTTGCATTTTTCTTTGATTTGATGCATTGAGCAAGACTATAGTTATAGATAATACTCTCAAGCTTGCCCAGTTACAGTACGCTAATGACCCTCTTTTTAAAATAAACACAATTTAATCAGATTCCTGCATTTTAAAACCCTAACTTCACCTGGTCTGTGACCCCACCTGCGGTAGTTGGCTGGAGCACATCCATCCAGTCTGCGTGTCAGTGCTGTGGCGCAGCACCTGTTAGCTGCACTCCTCTAATTATCCTCTCTGCTCAGTTCTGTGCTGCAGCCGTTCTGTTCTCAGTCGAATCGCTATGCTTAATTGCTCCGCGGTTACATGAAATGCGTACTTTGAAGAACAGCTGGACGCATTCTCTTCTTTCTCCACTGAGACAGATGGGTAGTAATAACCACACTGAAACTGCATGTATCAGGATAAATAACAGCAACTTCTTGCACAGTTTAATGAGCACATTTATTAAGAAGAACCATACTCCAGCTGACAACAATGAAGTCGGACTTCATCATAGGCATCACTCATTAGACTCATTAATACCTGATACTTGTCAGAGGTGGCTCGGTGCTTAGCACTGTCGCCTGCAGGGTTACGGGTTGGAATCTCGCCTCCGGTCTGTGTGCATGTCTCCTGCTGGTTGTTAGTGTGGGTGTCCTCTGAGTGCTCCAGTAGTAGCATTTTAGTATTCCACATATTTCCATCTCCTGTTCCTCGTTCCCTACATGCACGCTCCATTCAGACGCACTTGTTGGAGTACTTGACTCTGCCTGTTTAGACTGTTACTATAAACAAGCTCTCAAGTGTACTCAGCTGCCTTTGCCTCATAGTGACACATTCACTTGGCAACATTATCAACTTACTATAGAGTGTTATTTATTTGTATTCCCTATTCTCATTAATCATGTCTGTTTCTGGGTAATGCAGGCTATTTATTAACTACTGTAATAATAAAATGATTTAAACAAGTATTATGCTATAAACCATTTGTTTTAATAACTGGTTTGCATCATGTCACTGGGGCACTGGTGGCTCAGTGGTAAGTGTTTCGCCTGCCATGCGGAAGGCCAGGGTTCGATTCCCAGCCAGTGCCCAAACCCCAGCCAGTGCCCAAACCCCAGCCACTGGATGCAGTGCTGGCCCGGATAAAATGGGAGGGTTGCGTCAGGAAGGGCATCCGGCGTAAAACCTCTGCCAAGTTGTAGTGCGGACTGGATATTCTGCTGTGGCGACCCCTTGTCGGGAGCAGCCGAAAGACCAACAACAACATGTCACATGTAGTTCTGTGATTTATGTAGCATCATGGTCCTGAATAAAGTGCCTTATTGTATATTTTAAAAAAAACTTTAGTAACAAGTTGCACAGTTTTTTTAAGTTTACTCATAAATTGCTGATCAAAATAAATATTTCACATTGCTTTTCAGTTGACACATTGTGTACCCAATTCAAAATCCTCAGTTGTCTCTAAAAATTCAGTCTTTATTTGTCACATACAGTATACATTACTGCACAATAAAATTCTTTGCATATACAGTACAAGCTTTTTTTTGTGTTTTTGTTCGTATGCAGGGGTCAGAGCGCAGCGTTAGCTATTATACAGTGCTCGGAGCAGACAGGGTTAAGAGCCTTGCTCAAGGGCCCAAAAGCGGCAACCTGGTGGAGCTGGGGGCTCGAACCACTGACCTTCCATTCAACAATTTAGAGCCTTAACACATTGAGCCCCCTAATTCAGATAGTTTAGTTAGCTCAAGTAGTATTGGTTGTGGGCTGAATTAATTATAGGTATATCCTTTAGCCCAACCTTTTTCGAATATTCAAAAAAGTAAGTTGTCTCTTTCCATTGCAGTTGCTGGTTCAGTTAACTGTTCATATCTAATGTCAAGTTAGTCAAACATTTCTGTTAGTCAAAGCAAGACTCAGTCCATTGATGTAGTTGGTTCAAGTGATAATTTTTCTGTGAAGCAAGTTGGTCTAACAATACCTCAACAAATAAACCACAGAAACAGTACTAAAAATCTTTACTTTGAAAATTAGCAAATATAATCTGTTTTCTGTGTCTTTTTCCCCTATATGTCTGTCAAAAAAAGAGTCTATGGCAACAAGTTATTTACTGTATATCAACATGTAAATCCAAGCGGGAAAATCTCTCCAAGTACAATAAAAATGGTTTGAATGGCTTCAAAAGTGTACATCCAGTCTTTTTGGAATTCAATGTTCAGAGCACACACCTGACCAAACATCACTTCTAAAACTGCTGTATAGTCACCCAGGCCCTCAAGGACTATTGTACCCTCCAATACCACAGCAACTTCAACAGCTTGTGACTCTCATGTACTGTACTGCCTTATGTTCTGTTCTAGATACAGAAGCCACCCACCAATTAACTGTTAGCCCAAAATCAATGTTGAATTTTTCCAAATCTTGTGACATTGACCGTAAGACATAATGTTAACTCCAGACTGTCTAAACATCTTATTAAATTATCTTAAGTTATACAGTAGCTGCTTGTGCTGCCATTCATTTTCAGAAACAAAAAGCTGACTGGAGAACTCATTAAAAACGCTTTTTGTGCCACGGAAAGATTATTTTGATCCAGACAGTACAAAATTTAAAACATAACCCAAAAAGTATTATTACCATTCATTCTTCAGAAGCACAGACTGAAGCTACTGTATTGTAACATGAAGCCTAACGTTAACTGAGCTCACCTCAATAATGTTAGGTTGCCTCAGTATAACGATAAGAGGAAACACATCAGGCTCACCTATATAATAATAACTGTTTAACCTCTGGAGGTTGGGGGGATGGGGTTTGCATATGCAGGAAATATACAGCATTTTTTTAACTGATTTATGTTATGTTAAGGTAATGCTGAGTTACCAAAATCTTCGAGTTTGTGACGATGATAAAATCATGTGATTGCATCTAAGGGAAGAGAAATTGCTGGCTCAACTCTATTTGTTCATTCAGTGTATATCTTTAAACTTTTCAAGTACACAATGTAACCTGTTGTCTCCACAAATTCAACTGTAATAAGCCAACAAAACAATATTAATTAATTTAACATTAATCTACTTGTAATTGTTTTACAGTTTACAAAGGGTGCTATCCACATTTACTTTTCATTGTAACTACTTCTCAGAATATTACTTCTCTATAATGACTTCTCTGAATAAATCCTACGTTCATAATTTTTTTTCTTGTGTGTTTCACTTCTGCTTTGAAATAAACTTTATTTCATTTATTATTTTTCCAAGAATACCAACAAAACAAACAAATATTAAATCCTAAAAAGTCATTCAAATAAATATACATTACCCAAGAGAGGCATTGATGCATCTAATTAAATCCTGTATTAAATTGACAGTGAAAGGAAAGTTTTGATGTCTTCACCGTTATTTTATTTAGAGCTGATTAAAAGGTTAGTAACTTGCCCCAAACTAAAACAGATCACACAGCCGCACTCTAACAATCTTCTAATGTCTTCAATTAACTTCTAATATCTTATTTTCTGAGGTTACCAAAGTTCTAATTGTTGCAATAAAAAGAAGATAAACATGGCTTACAGCAGGTTATGGGTTTTGAACCTCTGGATGTCCAGGTGGTGTGTGTTTTGTGTTTAGGATGAAACGTAAATTAAACCAAATGAGTATGTGGCATTAAGTGAAGCTAGTCCTCCGGGTTACAGTTACATACATCAGCCTCATCTAACTGGTACAGGAAGAGGTACTGCAGTTATTTATATAATGATAATCTAACCATCATTCAAAAACATGGACACAAATTGAATGCATTTGAAGTTCTCTATTCCAAAACAAAATAAGTCTGCTCAGTCGATTCTGCTAATTATTATTTACAGACCGCCAGGGCTATACTTTGAATTTCTTTGTGAATTTGCATATTTCCTCTCAAATCCAGACAAACATTAATTGTTGTAGACTTTAATATTCATTTTGAGAATGACTCAAAAGACTCAGTAGGGGTAAAATAGTCTATAGCAAGTTCCACTCATAAAGCTTGTCATACTCTAGATTTAATATTAACCTTTAAATTCCCTACATCCATCCTAGGAACCTTGGTCATCCAACTAGGGATCGTGGAGGCCAGTGGTAACAAATTGTATTTACTGTATTCCCACTTTTACAACTGTGATAGGACCTCTAGTCAACATTCACACACTACGGGCAATTTGGGGATGCCAATTAGCCTATTCTGCATGTCTTTGGACTGTGGTAGGAAACCAGAGCTCCCAGAGGAAACTTACCAAGCACTGGGAGAATAGGCCTTGAGGTGGGAATCAAACTTGGGACCTGGAGGTGCAAGGCAACAGTACTAACCAGTAAGCCACGTTGCTGTCTATGCAAAATATTGTAACAGTTAAATTCTATATAGTAAAAGTCATAATAGCAAACTTCAGCAGTACAGATTTGTAGTTGTGAGTAATTTAGATACTATATACACATATAGTATCAAAATGAAATGTGAGTGAATTTTTTTTAATAAAGTCTACTGATTTGTGGTATCAAATGAAACAAAAATTATGGGGGCCTTTTGAGAAGCAGGTGTGGGCTCATCCTTCCACTGATATGCAAGTCCCGTTTCACTAAGAAACTTCAGCAAATTCAAGGACTTTTGGCACTGCGATCAACAGTTGGGTGAGGGGAAGGATTATCCGCACTATCCATGCTGTCGGTATTGTTACCCTTGCAGGTGCGCTTAGCTAGGGAGAAACTTTCCGGAACAAGATAGGATATAATGGGCCTTGGCAAAAGGGAGTAAAACCAAATTTGGCAAAAGGAAGGGTGAAAAAAGGAAAAACAAGAAACGGGAACCGGATGTGGCTGTAAGGGTCCAGTCATGCTGTGACAGGCTATTCTTGATAAATTGCAGCACATACAGTATGTATGGTGTCACTGATAACAATAATTGTGCTTAGACAGCATTCAATTTAGCATGTATCTCTATTATCCAGACAGATAGCTTTCTTTCTTCTTCAGTAAGAGAGATTGATTGTATTTTTTGATTTCATGGTGCAGGTGATTAAGGCAGCCAAACACTGTCATAAACATACATAGAATTTTCCATCGTGAAATCAAAACACAAAGAACACAAACACCAGGGAAGTCAAGTTGATTGACTTTGGCTGCTTAGATTTGTGGTATTTACATTTACATTACATTTACATTTAGGCATTTGGTACACGATTTGACATGCCTTACAGGAAATATAGCAGGGAACAGTACATCCTTGCTCTTTCAATCAGGAACTAGAAATATTTAGCCCCCAGAATGGAGTATAGATTAAGAGTATTATTCCTACCCTGCTACTGTCTGGAGCCTTGGTATCCACTCTTAGAGAATTGTCCTTCATTAATGAAAAAGAAATTGTTCATGGGATCAATTTTAAGCCTGTATTATGCAAAGGTAATATAGAAGGAAGGAATATAGAAGTATTGTATAGATATTATAAAAAGCTGAAATTATAAGAGAAATAATAGTGATTAGATTTTTGTCTTCTATCAGACACATAGCATGCAGCTATATGATAAAATGGTGCTTAGAACAGGATCCTACAAAACAGCCAATCCTCGAGCAAATCAGTGAGCATATGTGGTTCACAGAGACCTTTAGGACCAAGTTCAGGTTAGCCAGACAAAGCAAGTCAAACCTAATAAAAATGGAATAAGATAGTATATAATCCTTTAATCTAGATCACATTGATTGTACTTGAGCACTACATACTGAGTTCTCCAACCATAAAAGCTAATTACAGTATATTAACATGAAAGAAAGAGAAAATGTTTAAACTTTTCATTTAACTGTTTATTTTTTTTTATTCCACAGACCTTTGATATTGAATAAATGATGGATTACAATTACAACCACTTATACTGGCTAAGAATTATTAAAATTATTATTTATGAGTGTGCCTTTATTCATTATTATCATTTTGATGATTTGATGTGTGGGAGATTTTCTATTTTCCACTGTTAATGTCACTTACACTTAACGCTAAAACATAAGCTGTAACTCAAATTATAATAGTATCAAAAAAAATCTCAGCAGTCGGTTGATCTGGATGAAGTAAGCTGGAGTTTATTGTAGCAACAAACCCCAAGTGGCTCAACCTAATGCCAGTTCAAGAACAGGCAAAAAGCAGACTGTTTCAAGTATAGGCAAAGAGCAGACTGAAAAGCAGTTCAGTGCACACGTCTTATATACTGTTGGCTGAGGGAGGTACTCAACAGTCCCCTCTCTAGGTTGTTCCCTTTTTCTTACTTCCCTTGATCAAATTCGGCCACTGGTTCCGGTTTCTTGTTTTTCCTTTTTTCACACTTCCTTTTGCCAAATTTGGTTTTACTCCCGTTTGCCAAGGCCCATTATATCCTATCTTGTTCCGGAAAGTTTCTCCCTAGCTAAGCGCACCTGCAAGGGTAACAATACCGACAGCATGGATAGTGCAGATACTCCTTCCCCTCAACCGTTGATCGCACTTCTCTTGGCCAAGTTCAGGCTGAGTGCCAAAAGTCCTTGAATTTGCTGAAGTTTCTTAGTGAAACGGGACTTGCACACCTGCCTCTCAAAAGACCCCTCATAATTGTTGTTTCTTTTGGGACTCAGTATCCTGAGTCCGATACAATTGGCACACAAACTGATTTTCCAGCAAAGGTGACTTTTAACAGGTGTATTGCTGTTTATGTGCCCTACACTGACTTGCCAATTAGTGTGGTACTTGCTCAGAGGTGACAGGCCTCTCCACCAACCTCTTCATCCAGTCAGCCATTTCAGATGCTCACACATGCTTTGTTCCACATCAAATCTGATATGTCTTTTATACATCTTAGTTTATAATTATTTTTATAACTTCTTTTGATTACTTAATATTTTCCCCAATATTGGAGTTTTCTGCATTGGTTGCTGACCTGATGTGGACAGACACATATAACAAAGACACAAAGAATAACTCAACAGAAGATTGAGCTTATCCCAGGACTTCATAATATGCACATACTGAACATCCTTTTTACTATACTTAAAACTGTTAAATTTATAACATACAGTTATGAAACGTATACAGCTGCATAATGATTAGATGGTAGTAAAATGGCTGTATCTTTAACAATAACAAAAAATATAGTCTACCAGGGTAATCCAAATGGAGATTATGATGCCACTTCAGAAAACATGCAGGGTATAGTCTCACTATAAAAACAAAAACAAGAGTTCTGAGAAAATTATAATTTATTATTTATAATTAGACATTAATATTCTTACTAGAGAGGGAAAATTTCTGAAGAAGTTTTAAGTGTGCCTATGCTACTGCCGGGTCAGTTCTAATGAGTGTGGCTATTATTCAGTGCGTGGTGGTGCCTGCCGTGGCATTATACTGTAGACACAGCTATGATGTCATAGCTGATGTTGGTCTCAATGTTAAGTCTATGGGACTTTTTGGGGCTGTTTTTTGGGAATTTTGGGAAAACCGTGCGACAAATCCCTACCAAAAGTCGTAGCACACCATTCCCGATCGAGCCACACGAAACGGTGTAACATACGTGAGGGATGTCTCAAAGCTGGTACAAAGTTTTAGGCATAAGGTTTTTGATCGAAGAATAATAAGTATGCCTATTGCATAGGCACACTTAATAATAATAATGATACTAATAATTTTTACAAATTCATTGCTGAATTTAACTTCTAGGAATGATTGAGAAGTGCAATATTGATTTGTATTCAAGGTTGAGTTACATGGTTCTCATATAAGTTTTATCAAATTTACAAAGAGATGGGGATATTTTGGGGCAGTGTTTATGCAGAAATCTATTAAAACTGTTAGTTATTAGTTTGGTATCAATTTACTCATTGTTTTATCCAGTCTAAATAGATTCATTTCAACTACAGTATATATGTTTGTCTCAGAATTTTATATATACTGGCTGTTATTTACTTCATATTTTGTATGAGCTGCATTCTGTACACATAACCCATATATACGGTGGCCCTGAAGTGCAAAGTTAATTTGGTTTTGAATTTGTTATTTTGTTTTGGGTTTTGTTATTTTGTTTTCAGTTTTGTTAATTTGTTTTGCACTTTTGCACTTCAGGGCCACCGTACAAAACACACAAAGCGGTATATAGAGAACATGACAGTAAACTGGAAGCCTTTCTCTCAGCGTCTAGCAACAACCAATATGGCGTCATGACGTCACTGCACCAGCCAATGGAAGCAGCGGTGTATGTCTGGTCTTATACTTTTGGATATCTATGAGTTTGGGTATTTGGCTCAGCTCAAAAAGTGTCGATTCTTTGGCCACCGAAACAGCTCACTGACATTTTCCCCCAAACCAGACACGATTTTACATATTTCGTGTTGTTCTTTGCCTAATTACAGCTAAAATTATTTCATGAAATATTACTTAGCCTTCCTATACATAACATAACATTAATAGCAAGCAATGCTCTTTATTCTGGACAAATGCTCAGATGTGTGTCAGGAGTTTTCTTGGAGTAATTATGACGAAACTACGTTGCAATAGCAGTGGCATTTCTTTAATCCATAAAAAAACTGTAAAATATTGAAAAACACAGGGCAAGTCATTCATCCACGCGAATCTGCTCATAGCTAAAGAGCCGACTCTTTCGCGCACGGTACGATAAATATTCACATCTGATTTGTTTTCAAAAAGCGAACTAAACATTGAGTCAGGCATATAGATACAGTGGTTTTGAGAAAATATAAAACACGTAAGATGAAGTAAAATTAGAGTATTTAAGCGAAACCTCTCGTGTACGGACGGACACGCTGAACTTTTGAATGTAACCCTCCGCGTGACGTCATCGACGAGAAACGTTGAAATCAGTTGGCGGAAATTTTTGAAAACAGCACAAGACGAAGCTGGACAGACATCTCAGGTATTTCTGGTTTATTCGTGATGATAAAGTACGATAATCATACCTAATCGTTTTTTAAAAGTGATATGAACAATTAAATTGTTTGAGCAGCTGTTTAACGTCAGTATTTTCCTCTTCGGCTTTTTTTTTTTTTTGCTAGTGTGGCTTCGTGTTCTTTCTGCTGTCTATTTAGCGCTGAGTTAGCCTGGTTAGCTAATCTTTATTACGTGTAGGTTTTTCGTGCTGCTTCATTTTCATAACAATTTTGACAAATTATTTTGGTTTTTTTTTTTTATTGCTTTGCATATTTAATTTAGCTCTAGGAGTGGTCGCATATGTTAGCGGAGGGACTTGGCTAGCCCTGTAGATGGAGGTAGAGTGAGACAAAGCAGCTGAATTAATGTACTGAGGGTAAAATCTAATATATCAGTAGAATAATGTCAGTCTTTTGGACTTTTAGGAAATATAGCAGGGTGATAGGATGCCGTCTTCATCATGTGTATTAAAGAAAACAGTGATTTGTATGAGCCAGCTGAAATAACTAGGAAATATAGGGTTTGAAAAGACTAGGTAGGATGGCAGAATAGCAATGCATTCATGTGGTAATTTACAGGTCAGATAGGATTATCTTAAATGCAGAACAAGATTTTCTATATCTGTTTCCTCAAAAGTTTTTTCCCCCTGAATATATGTCAAGTCCTTGTTATTGCTTAGTTATATATAAGCACTTTCACACATAAGGTTTGAGCAGGTACATGTATTGTTAGTTTTTGGCTGCTCCTGTCGAGGAGTCACCGCAGCGTACCATCCGTTCCGCACAACAACTTGGAACTGGCTTTAAGCCGGATACCCTTCCTGATGCAACCCTCTCATTTCATCTGGATTTAGGCCTGCACTGCATCCAGTGGTTGGGGTTTGGGTGTTGGGTTGGAACCTCGGCATTCCACAACGCAGATGAGAAACCTACCATTGAGCCTCCAATGTTCTAAAAGAACACAGAGGTGTATTAGTAAATTAGGAAACTCTAAAATCTTCAGGGCAATTTTAAAATAAATATTAACAAACATGAGCAGTTGGTCTTTCCAAAGACAGCAACAACAATGACATAAATAAGACAG
>JAOVVB010111082.1:0-12773 GCA_028570985.1 Heterobranchus longifilis
AACTAGTCTGGCTGGGTACCTAAGCAGTGTCGGCATAGAGGCACTACTTTTGCCGGGAGGACACCCCGGTTGCAGGAAGTCCCTCCTCCTGTGTGGTTCTCAAAGTCCCTTCCCTGCAGCCGGGGCGTAGTGCTGCCCAAGACGATTGTGATTAGTTTAAAGAAATAAAAACAGGCCAGGGAGTTATTTCCACTATACCAGAGTGAAAGCTATTCAGTTCAGACCTTAGGTCTGGCTATGCGAGACAGTGAAGGTCGGTAGGGTTAGAAAAAAACATCATGGTTTGGATGGTAATATGTTGGTGAAAGTCCTGTGTTTAAGACCCATCCACCACCCCAACCTATACCTCCTTACGCAAAGTCTGAACGCTCTTTATCCGTCATCATCTGGCTTCCGCTGTTGCTGCAGTCACAATTAGCCTACTGACAATACAGTAGGCTGTCAGCCCATTCAATATGCTAATAACCGCCTTATAGCAGGGCCAGCATGCCCCTACTAACCGTATGTATCAGGATGACAGGCACTCACTGTTATGTGATAACATCAGAATTGTATGCTGTGAGGCCACACAATGTCTTCCGATACGAGTCTGTTTTCAAACCGAGGGCAGATGTTTGGTAGCTATTGTGTGAAAGTCAGGAGACCCAGCGTGAGGGTCAAATGCAGGTCAGGCTGGGAGTAAAGAACTGCGGTACATGATACTTCCAGATCAGGTGTTTAGGACATCATGGGCAACTTCTGGATACCTCTGAGAACAAGGCACTGACCTGCAGGGCTCAGGCTGTGGGTCAGCTGTTACATGGTGTTTAGTCTGGTTCACACAGGTGGTTTTATGTTGTGCCGAACGACTACAGGCAATAAGCCTGATTTGAAGATACACTTTGTGTCTTTGTTTGCTACATGTTTGTGGTTTTCGTGACTTCTTTTTTTTTTTGCATGGATTTGCATGTTAGCTGCTGGCAGGTCCAATTAGGGCCAAAAAGCCCTGCTCTTGCTGGGTAGTTTGCGTAATCAGCAAACCCGAGGCTTTAAGCCAGGCAGTGCTGCAACCTGACGTTACAAACACCAAGACCAAAGGGCTTTCTGAAATTGTTGTGTCTTCAGCTTGAGGGCAATCAGGGAAGAATCTAAGCCTCCCGGTGACATTCACGGCAAAAACAGCAGGCATAGAAGCAGCAGGAACAAGGCTTGTTTTAGGACAGCATCTGTCTGATCGGGCTCGTCGGAGCCACTGGAGACGACAGGGTTGTTTATCCACCTCCATCTCACAGGAACAGCAGAAGAGCGGGGCAGATACTGTTATCTGTTCACGGCACAAGATAAGGCCGCCTCAATCGGATCACTGACCCTCCACTGACACTCTCCACCCCCAATACCAACCCTCTGTAATAAGAGGTTGCCAGGCGAGTCCCATATCACTCTTAAGTAATCCTAATAGATGCCATTAGCATGTCCGTGGTTATTGCTGCAGTTTTCCAGCGTCCATGCCAACTGTACATATCAGGGCATCATTAGACTCAGAGAGGCTCAGAGTCTGACCCGGTCTGCGGGGTCAGAAAGAATGCCACAACAAAGCACCAGCAAAGCTGTAGGGGATATCAAGTGGAGGGGATAGAGGGAGAGTGAGCTCAAAGTGTCATAGTTGGCGCAGACATTAGATAAGGCTAAGCTACCAGAGGATTATAGAGGGAGGAGATGTAAAATGCTGCCGGCTAATTGGGCTTTATTTTTAATATTTCAGAGGATTCATTAGAGACTAAATTGGTGAAGGATTTCAGCTCTGGCTGTAGTCTAAGAGTCTTTTTGGAACAGGCTTTACAACCTGAATAATGGCAGATACTTTTTGTTAATGCCTTGTCATTGAACACAGGGTATATATAGTGTGTATAGAGGAATGCTACTTTTCATTACCAGAATTTCAGTATTTCTTTAGTCAGACAGATAGATAGATAGATAGATATATTAGTATGACTTATTTCCAAGAAACGTATGAGCACATCTGATTCTTTGTGGAGAAACAGATCTGTTACAGATCTGTTGATTACAGTAAATCAACAAATCCATTAGTCGACAAAATCGTATGAGTAATAGTCGACTAAGAATTTCTTTAATCGAGGACAGCCCTTTGTTACATGGTTGAAACTTACATTTCATAATTTTTGCCTAACTGTAAGCCTAGTTATCTCACATTCTCTCTTGCAATAAGAATACACTGAAAGTCATGTATGAGGTATTTAAAATCCATTTTTCTTTATTTTCTTGCCAAAAGAGTAGCTGTGTGAAAGTGCTATTTTGCTGTTTGTAACCTTTGTAAGCAGACAATAACCTGAAGAATGGAGTTTAGGCCATCAGTTATATTCTCCAAAATGACAAAGTGAGTGTATCTGAAGCCCTGACAAAGCAGTTGATGCTCGGAGGCTTGCTTTGTTGAGAGCTTTGCTGGGTAGGGACTGAGGCTGAGGCGGGCGGTCAATGCACAACTCTTTGCCATGACCCTCCTCACTTTATCATCAGTTGCACCACTTCTCCAGGCCTCAGTGTGTGGGTGTGTTTTTTTTTTCTGTGTGTGCGTGCAGTGTACTGGAGATCAAGCGGCTCTTAGAATGGGGCCCTTTTATAACCTCTTAACCCTCTGGTCCTGTTTGCAGCCATTGTTGGCCACAGTGAATGGTATCTCCGTGCCTTGAAAAGTAACCAGATGACATTCTTCCTGTTGTTCAAAAGGGCCCAGGGTTGTGTTGTGAAAAGCGGCTGAAAGGATAGGCGAAGACTGTGACCTTCAGAGGCTAATCTCTGGCATGTCATTCGGTGCCTGTTTGAAGCAAATGCAGACCTTTTTCCCTGATAGCAATGTACCAAGTCAAACAAGGCAGAAATTCCTATTAGGTTTTCAACAGTTACACTCCAAAAACCGTCAAGTTAGTTTTTTATTGAACCTCCACTATAAAGGAACCAGCGGGTGTTTTGTAGCGACTGAACTGAATCGTTATTCCAGACAGGCAGTGTGTCTGACACCTACATTGTCCAAACAGTCTCTCCAGCCTGTGACTGAGCCCTCTGTACACAGACCTGTGGCATCAGCAGCCCCTCTGTACTGCATGCTGAAATACCGCTGCTGCTGTGAAAGCAGTGGGGATGAAATGCACTTAGCGAGACAGTAAACATCGGTCAAACTAGCTTACGTTGTTTATATGTCTCCTCCTCTCTGGTGTATTTGCTGTCTTCAGCTGGCTGTGTTTCCTGGAATGTGCAGAGATGCAGTTGTCGCTCTGCGGGGGGATGCTGGCTGTAATCATAGTTCAAAGTTCAACTCTGTAGTTGGACTCAGCTGAGCAAAAATCGGGACATTATTCTCCTGACCTAGAAGACCACACTGGACATTACTGTTTGTGTGCATTGAGATCATCTTAACAGGATTTTTATTAGGGTTCGTACAAAGTGTTGGAAGTTTGAAAAATGCTTAATATTAACCGTTTGAAGGTTAGGGATATGCTTGAATTGGAATATTCTCCTCGAAAAATACTTGATTTTTAACATAATCTGATGTTTCATCGACACAATCACTCATGTAAACCAAAAAATATGTTAATGTTTGAAATGAAACGATCCCATCATCATATTTGTTGTCTCTGTTTGTTGTTGTATAGTAACAATTTAGATATGATAAAGGCTTCGATTCTGGAAAATCTTTGGTTTAGGTACCTTGAAAGTGCTTGAAAAGTGCTTGAATTTTACTTCTAAAATACGAATCCTGTATTATGAAGATTGTTGCTCACACAATAGGAGCATGTCCTTTTTTCCTTTAACATTAAAGGTCCCATATTATGTTAATTTTCAGGTTCATACTTGTATTTTGGGTTTCTCCTAGAACTTGCTGCTTTAATCTTAAAAAAGACACATTAGTTTTCTCGTGCTGTCTGTCTGAATACCTGTATTCACCCTTCTGTCTGAAACACTCCGTTTTCACACCCACTCACCCAATAAACCCAGTCTGCTCTGATTGGTCAGCATTTCCGGATCTTCCACATCTGCGCTCTCAGCGTCTGTGCACCATCATTGCAGCCAGGAAATGACTATAATGGCACTGTAGCGGCACTTTCTACATATTGTAATAGCATAGTTGTGACATCACAACTGTAGGGAAGTCGTGACGGCTCGTTTAAAGGAACAGAGTCTCAATAGTGTTCATTTCTCTGTGGATTGAGAGTTTTGATACTTTAACAGTGTTTAATATAGCACCTCGACCTGCTTTATAAACAAAAAAGACATAGTGTCTCACTCTTCTCACTATGGAACCTTTAAGAGGTTTAAACGTTGCTGTTTAAACTTTGAACCATAACAGTTACATTTCTGCTAACACTTAAAGATTAACAGCCTTCACAGCACAATACAGTGTTGCTACCCATTTGTAGAGTTTTATCTAACATCGTGACTCTCAAAACCCCTTAACCAGATGCTTTTAGTCTCCACTGAGAACCTGTCTTTACCATTAATGTGTTCAAGGGGATTTGCTTTTCAGCGTGTTAGAATACACTTTACTGGCTTTGAGCTGTCTTTGTGCCTGTCTAAATGATCTCTGAGAGCAGGTCCCTGGGTGAGAACAACGTTTTCTCCCTGCGTCCTGTGAATAGCACTCCTGCTTCCTGTGTTCGCGCTGTGCCACCTGTATGGGGTTAAGATTGGGGTCAGACCTCTTGCAGGAGCCTGTTGTCTGGGGGCCCCTTTTTTCAGGAGCTGGTTGTGCTGGGGGGACTGACATGGAAAAGAAAAGCTGTCCGGATTTTAGGGCCTCTTTTGTCAGACATCTTTCAACGATAAATGATTGGCATATCTCCTGCCATTTCCCCCTTTTGTTTGAGTTTGAGAGCAAATAATGGAATTGACCATTATGTTTGCAACCTGCGTGCATGTGCAAGTGCACGCACATAAAAAAGGCGACGTTGTTTACAAAGGAAGCATTGAATTAGAAAAGGAAAATGTCAACTTTTATCATGCTACTGCACAACCATTTTGCATTAGTCAGAAAGGTCCCCTGAAGTAGTGTAACATCCGCAGAATGTGATTGAGATAGAGAGGGAGACAGGGTGGGGGCAGAGGAAGAAGGGGTGGGCCACAATTTGAAAAGGCATACTTGAAAGTGCTCGTGTGTAAAGAGTCCTGAGGCAGGTCATGTTGCTGTGTGACAGAGAAGCATTCGTCTTGCTGTGTATCTGACATCCCAGGGTCTCATTGCGAGGTTTTGCCTGCGCTGCGTGTCGGCTTTCTGTAATTAATAGCCAGTAGCCCCCTCACCCCCATCAAGGGACCAGGTGCTGCTTAGATCTGCTCTGGCATGGAAAGACAGCAGATACGCTGGTGGTGAGTTTCACTGTTATTCGGATAAAACTCCCAGATGTCACCAACATCTCTCACTGTATACATCTCAGCTGACTATAGCCTACATAATACAATCGCAGTCCTATAGACCCAAAACAAAGAGATGGTTTATCATTGCGGTGGATTTTAATGGTGCATTGCTGGTTGGTGAAAGATGTGGTTCATTTAGTCTACTTTGTGTCGAGCGCCATTGTACTCATGTCCTGTGCTGTTTAGCAGGGCTTGCGGCCCTGACAGATTGCCATCCCGATGGGGAGATTTACCCAGCCAGCACTGCCAATGGCACTGACACCATCATTAGGCTTTGATCAGCCGCAGTCTGCGAGGGGAAGAAGAGAGAGAGTAATATTCTTGATCTAATTACTAGGAGACATTTCAGGCAGTGTAATGTGTGATTTAACCTCTTGTCAGAGGCTATAAAAGGAAGCTGGGTTAATCTTCCTGGCAACCTCTTTTCCACGCAGGGGAGAGTGCCTTTAAATTTCCTTTTCCCATGAAGCTGGTGAAAACCATTGCGGTATGCTAACACACCATGGCTGACTTTCTACTTGAATTCTCTCAAGGCAAGAGTTCTCTGACCTTTGAATGTTAGCAACAGCTGGTTCGCAGGAACACATGTGCTATGTGCATTTGCAGAATTGCAAGTAGAACAAAAAAGCTGTCCTTTTGACTTCTGTATGCTTCCTCCAAATGGATTGTTTCGCAGCCCTCTTTGTTTCTCTCTCTGTCGTTCTTTCTCTTTTTCTTTCTCTCCCTCGCCATCACCACCCACACACTGCAGCATGATGAGTACGGGAGACTTGATTGAACAAATAGATTGTAAGTGCAATCGAGGGGTTTGGGTTAATCAGTCAAACATAGTTAAACAATTCTTTGGACATGAAGGGATTAGTCTTGCCTGCGTTGAGCTCATCAGGGCCCATTCTCCCCAGCACTGGCCGGGCTTTTAGGGCCAAGGGCCACGGCCTCTCTGGCTCCATGGAGAACCACACACGCACCCCTCAGCATGCTCCATTGCCTCTGAATGCCCCACCACTCTTCTCTCCCTTTGTTACAGAGTACAATTGGAATGATGGATTAGCAAATTAAATGCAGACCTTTCTATTCATGGCCACCCTTGCTCAAAGTCTCATTCACTGGATCTATCACAAACCTACTTTAAAATGGTTACCAGGTTCACTGTATGTCCTTTAATTCCTTCAGAAAAGTGTGTCTTTTGCCCTTAAATGCATTCTTAGTTTTCACACCTGCCATGTTTAGTTCGGTTGAATTGAACCCTGGTTCGTTTTCCCCCTAGGTGTGCTTCGTTTGGGCAGGTGTGAACACAGCAATCGCAGGATGCAGACCAAAACAAATGAAGTTCCAAATGAACTCTGGTACGGTTTGTTTGTCGTGAGACACATCTGACCAATAAGCGGAGCGAACGTTCTCACGTGGCTTGTAGTGACGCATTCTTGGTCCGCTTTTTCTCTATGTGAAAAGAAACCGAACCAATGGCGGAAACGCTCCAGATTTACAAACTCATCAACTGATTCGAACCAGACAAACAAACTACTGGTATGAAAACACCCTAAGAAACCAGCTCCCTAACAACTTTCCCAACATAAAGGCTCTCAGTATCTTGTTTTTACAGGATGACTTCCTGTACATTTTCTTCCTCTTTTATTCTGAGTGCTGATCACACTGATAGGAAGTGGCCCCAGTATGGTGATGTGTTGGCAAGCTCAGTGCACAGCTGCAGCCAGGCCGAGCCTGCTCTATATTACCTGTGTCATTGTCTCCTCTGTGTTCCTGAGAGCAGAGCACCGACCTGCCTGAACCACGTTCCCTTTTAGAAACCCATGATCCACTGTGGCGCCTTTTACTTTTTCCACATACCATCATATTTTTTCCCAGTTTGTATTATTTTCAATTGATGTTCGCTAATATAAGTTGGTTTTGTAGTAACCATGAAGTGTGCATTTATTTGTTCTGTGATGATTTACTACTTTGTTCTAGCACTGTTTTAACCCATAGCACATTGTTGTTTCTGGCGATGTTATCTTTGAAACTTAAGTTGTTTTCTCATATGAACATATGAAAGGGCAACTACGGACAATGTCCGTGTTGGACATGTTCTCAGCTACTGGAAATACTCAGTTTGGTTTAAATGAGTGGTGGTGGGTTAGTAGAGCGTGCAGGAGGCAGGACATGACATGTATTACACCGGTCACGTAGCCGGTTTGTAACCGGTTTGGTCTCAAATCTCGACATCAGCCGTTACCGACAGAAGTTCCTGAATCTTATCTCTCCAGTTAGACATTTTCATTCACGTCCTTGTGTAAATGACTCTTCTTCTGCACCCTTGGTTGTTTTCTTTTGGTTTCACGCCAGCCGCATGATAGAAATGTCATCACAACCCACTCACACGCTGTGAATTCGCTGGACAATGACCGGCTCTATGCACACATGGGCTCAATCGGACATTACACAGACTTTGTACTAGGGAGCTGGCAGGGTAAAGTCCATTTAATGTCCGGTCCGAACGATTCATCATTTTCTCTCTCTCACATAACTTGACATGTGATTTTCTGTACTTAAGGATAATTTGTGATAGATTTTGATATCAGAGGAATGTGATTTGGTCAATGTCAATGTGTTTGATGACCAGCCCTGTATAATCAGCATCCATCCTATGAAAGACTCTTTATCTTACTGTTGTCCTTTCGGTGCAACCCAAGTTTAATTCTGTATTTCAAAGTTCCGTTTTTAAGGCCAGGTTCCACTTTTTTTTGTCTGTTTCCCACAAAGCATATAACATAGGCCCCTGCTATCTCTCCCCCCTCTCCCTCCTCTGCCACAATCCCTCCTCCAGTGCAGTGTAGGGAGGTGGATTGCTGTGCTCTGTAGAGACCCCAATTAGCAGGACTAGCAGGCCTCCTGAAGGTCACTCCCAGAGCTTTGGTGTGAGAACAGAGGGCTGGGCCGGTCAGGAGCAGCTCTGAGAGTGACGGTGCTGAGACTCTCAGCTGGACCCAGGAGTTCTCACACAATAACCACACTTTCTTAACAGCAACTGCTTAGCATTTTAGCATTGCACAATGTTGGTAAAAAAGTGGCTCAGGACTTTGCTAAAGGTCAAGTGTTCTCGGCAGACTGTCATAGTATACTGTGGCCATATCTGAGAGATCCATTTGTCATTAGCTCCAAAGTCCCCTACTTCATCAGCCCGTGTCTGGTGTCTGCTATCTCGGCCTGATTGATGGCTCTGTCCTTATTGCAGGGAACGGGGGTCGATGGCAAAAAATTTGCTGCTGGGTGCATTAATGCTGTGCTCAATGGCATAGACCTTTGAGCATGCCTCATCAGTCTTGAATCATTGGACGGCCGCAGGAGATCTGTATGAGGGGGCATGATGCAAGAAAGCAAGAGAGAGTGAGCGATAGGAAAATGAGTTTTATCATCTGGCCTAACTCTATTACTCATATGACTCTATCTCACTGGTACAGGCCAGAAGAAGAGGTTTACTATTTTGATCATAGAATAAGTAACCAAGATAACAAATCTGACAGGACATTTGATGCTAGTTTTTGACACTCATTTGTAAAGTAAACACATTTTGGTCTGTACCAAAAAGTATTGAGGTTCGATACCCAGCCGTAGTCTCAATCCACCTAAACTGGGTGACAAAACTGGGGTCAGGGTCAAAATATGCAAATATTTATCTTGTAGATTTACTCACTTAGTCATCCCAGAACACTTGTGCTAAAAGGCCGGCTGTGGCTCACCGATTGCAGGATTGGCGGTAGGGCTGCCCCCTGAAAGTTGTAGATTCAAATCATTAGTCAGATTCTCCAAGTCGAGCAGTCATGTTTCTTTTTGTCAGTCAGTGTACTTCTGGGGACATTTCGGTCCCCAGGAGTAGCTCTACAGTGAGCACTCCTTGCTTTCATGCTGCTCTCCGGGGTAAAGTCATCCCACGCTGTCATCATGTTGTCCTGTCCACTTGGTGAAGATATCGGAGGACTTTTGGCTTTGGCTTTTGTTTTATATCTACTGCCGGCAGAAAATGTTGTTGAACATTTCCAATCTGTCTTAGCTTAGTTAGCATGCAAAAATCTGGCAGTTCAATAAAGCGTTGCTTGATAGTCTATGAAAATAAAAAGAACGAATAGTCAAATATTCGTATACAGCCAAATCCTATTCTACTGACAAAAGTCTGAGTCGGGTACAGCCCTAGTTGGTGGTTTGATCCCCAGCTCTTCCTGTTCACATGTCGAAGCGTCCTAAATTAGCAATTGAATGATCATAAATAGTGCTGTGGCTGTTGTGTGACATTTTGGCTTGTTTGCTTTGGTATTGCAGTGATTGTTTTTGTATATTAAACCAGTACCTGTGTAGGAGTAAAAATCCTGGTGCCATGACAACACCAGTACACACCAACAGTATGTGTAGGCTCACAGTCAGACAGGCAGACAGACGGAGAGCCCTGTGAGCCTGGGAGGGCCAGATGTTCCCATGCAGACACAGAGGTGAGATGTTTGCCATGCCGAGCCTGTGTTTGCCTGGCTCTCCACAGAGTCACCAGCTGGCTGCCCAGTGCCCTGAGCCCCAGTGTCTGCTGGGGAAAGAACTGGGGGCAGAGAGGCTCTCGCATTTACACAGGAGATGAAGGAGAGACCACAAATGTCTTGTGTGTCGCCAGGGGCAAAAGGAGCACATCTCACACAAGCCTGTCTGGTGGAAAAAAAAGATCTCTTTTATTCCTCGGCTGGTCTGTAGGTGCGAGGGGGACTCATTTGGTCTCGCTGGAGGCCAGACTGAATGTCAGAGCTGCCATGGAGGCAGCTGACCTTACCACCCTTGCATAGACACAGGATGGAGACAGATCAGCTTTTATCGAACATGTACACAGCAGGGTTTGGAATCGTGTATGTAGGCATTTGTTTTTAACTTGTGTGTCTGCAGCAGAATATTTCCACCAGTTCTGTACATCGCACCAGTTCAGAGCAAACATCCACCAGACCTTCTTCTCACTAATCCTCTCTTTCTAACTGAAGCAATGTGCCTCCATAGAATCTTAAGGAGAGCGTTTTCATTGGTCTGCATTAATACGGTCCACATATAATTTTAAAAATGATACCACAGATAACAATAACACATTAAACTGTACATAAAATACACCACGATGAAGCTCTGGTTTACTATAATTGATGATTGACTGAGTGAATGATGAATGATTGAGTGGCCGAGAGTTACTACAGCATCTAAATTCTTAAAATTGAGGGTAATTTTACAGATGTAGACATCACTCACACTTTCATTATGTCACAAGTCACAGTTAAAGGCCCCATATTGTAAAAAATGAGATTTCCATGTCTTTTTTGACTATAAAGCAAAATGCTCAATCCACAGAGGAATGCACATAGCCCATATGCAGAAACTGTGTTTTTAAAAGAGCTGTCAGGACTTCCATATATCATTCCCTGGCTGCAATGATGGTGCAGAGACACAGAGAGTGCAGATACGGCAGACCCGGCAGATACGGCAGACCCGGAAGCGCTGACCAATCAGAGCAGACTTGGCTTTTTCGGGAGGGGAAAGCTAAAATGGAGCATTTCAGACAGAGGGTATGAGAAAAAATAAAAATGTAGCATTAAAGCATGTAAACATGTTCTAATAGAAACCCTAAATACATGTATGAACCTGAAAATGGGCATAATATGTCCCCTTTAAGACATTAAGGTGTTTAAACCAACAGTGAGCCAAATATGAGCACTGTGTCAGCAATAAATAAGGAAACTAATGGTAAATGAGATTAGGTTTTTAATGCAGAATAATAACAGGTCGAATTGTTTGAGTGAGTCCTGCAGAGTTGGAGCAGGCATAAGTGTAATTAGGGTTTTTTCTTTATGTGTGTGTGTGTGTGTGTGTGTGTACGTGCGTGCGTGCGTGTGTGTGTGAATTGGTATATATGCAGCTCATATGGGAGAGAGGCCAGTTAGTATAATGGCAAAGTGGATAAATCTCTCACAGCAGGCCTGTGTAACACTGGAAGCTGTTTTTGTGTGTTGAGCCCTTTTAGGATGATTTGTGAGAGTCAGCGCTTGCACAGTTCTGCCTAGCAGAGCTGCTCTGACCCCCCTCTTAAATCAGCCTACTGTAGCTGCGCTCGCAAACAGGCCAAGGCTGGTTAATGCTGGGTCAATAGTATGGGTCTGGGTGGGACAAACACACAAGAGGCTTAACTTTTTTCTCTGTTAAACACAGCATGCATGTCAATAAGAAGACCCTGGAAATACTAGAGGAGGTCAGTATTCCTGCAGGGGAAAATCACTGGTGTATATGTAGGATGGCCTGTGTAATTTCCTATGCATGCACTGTATATGTATGTGTGAATGTATGAGAGAGGGAGGGAGAGAGAGATGGGGAGAACAGCTGCATTGATTTGGTTTTGTTTGCTGAGTACTCGGAGCAGAAATGTAAGCCGTGGGAACACCTGGAGAGAGGGGAAAATGGGAGAAGAGGAGGTGGTGGTGTCAGCTCTGCTATTGGCTCTGTACCAAGCGCACGCACACAGACACACACACACACACACAAACACACACACACACAGACACACACACACACCTCATATGTGAGGGCAGCCTGGGATCCCAATCAGCAGCACTTAACAAAGCTTTCCTCTTTCTCCCTTTAATCGCAGGCTCAATTTGTCACTGGGGTGTCCAATTTCTGATAAGCGCTTTGACTGAGAGAGGCGAGGTGGGTGTGGGGAAGAACACAAAATGGATGCACCTGCTAACAAATGAAATCAAACCACTCCATCTTCATTTCCCCTTTTTCCGCCAGCTGGAACAATGCTGTCGCGCTTTAGCTCTCAGCACATTGAGTTATTTCCCACTAACCAGGGAAAAGGCCTGGCCGACTTACAGTCAAATAGTTAGGACAAGTCTGCTTTTAAACCTCTGATGGCAACTGGGCTCATTTCTATTTCAGACCTGAAAGGAATTTAATGTAGAAGGCTAATTGCATAATTTCCTCTTAGCCGCAGTGTATTTTCAGAACCTTTATTTCGTACGGCTTGGGTAATGTTGTGCCACAAGTTCGTCGTCAGATTTACAAGGCTTATTGTCATTTTTGTGACATTTATGTAGTTCATATTGGTTACATACATTAATAATCTGCAGTAGATCAGCTCAACACAGGCTCATCTGTTTGTTGAGGTTTCTTCCTCCTGCACAAAAGCAACTTGAAAAACCAGCTACCTGAAGTCTGACGATTTCTATCACTACACATACCCTAACACCCCCCCCCCCCCCCACCCCCCCCCCCCCCCCCCCCCCCCCCCCCCCCCCCCCCCCCCCCCCCCCCCCCCCCCCCCCACACACACACACACACACACACACACACACACA
>JAOVVB010111103.1:0-12773 GCA_028570985.1 Heterobranchus longifilis
TAATAATAATAATAATAATAATAATAATAATAATAATAATGGACCAAAATGATGATCATATAGCCACCATATAGGTAATCTGCCTCAAAAATCCTGTATCAGTCAGGCTCATTTAGTGATGAATTTCAATTAAATTTAATAGAATCCATCTCCCTCAATATATTCTTGGACTGAACATATTATACATGCATACTTCTGCACTTCTCTACATTAAAGTCTTACCCAGTTTCTTGGAGTATGCGTCCAGTTTGTAAGCAGCCTGTTCAAGTGAAGACACTTGCTCCTCAATCTGGTTTATCTGGTCCAAGTAGGGCTGTAAACTGGCATCTAAAGCAAACACACATACCAGTCATGCTGTAGTAGCAGAAATAATATATGAATTAAAAATACATAGGAATATAATAACACAATTTTTCCGAGTTTTTGAGCAGATAATGTATCTCACTCACATTTGTTGTTGAGATCCTGCAGGTTACGGCTGATGTTGATGCTGATGTCCTTCATTTCCATGTACTTCAGACTGGTAAGCTTGTTCATGTTCTCCAACAGACGGTAATCCTCACAAGTTCCTGCACAGGTCAGGACATAGGGAGAGCCATGCATGAGAGAGAGAGAGAGAGAGAGAGAGGAGAAAACAGGGATAGAGAGGTGAATATGAAAGTGAGAAATTAAAGAAGTGCACCAGTAAATCACTGCTATGTTTACAAAAAAAAGCAGTTTTTCCTGAATGCAGAGGGGGAAAAAGATGAATCGAATAAGTGTGCAATGTGTTAAAATACCTGTAAGTTCTCCTTGCAGGAAGATGGCCATCTTTTCAAACATATCAGTGCACAACTCATTGATATCAGGCTCTGCAGGCTCCACAGCCTCCTCTGCTGTCTCCACACCACCATCACCTGAACACAAGCATTAGCAGGATAAATACAACACTGCACAGTTCACAATTCAATTATTTTTTTCCACAGTGGAAAAACAATAACGCAAAATATATTCGGGAAAAATACGAAAGTAAGGGAATTGACGATGATGGTATGTAATGTAACCCACACTGAAAAGCACAATAATTTGGTTACTGTATGCTACGTTAGCATTAGCAAGCTCCGGAAGCTGCAGGGAAGCGTCACTCACTGTTTGTGCTGGGCTTTTTGGGAGCGACCGCCGGGGTTTCCGCCACATCCTCCGGGCCTTCTGCCTGACTGCTGGTGCTCGCAGCCGCGCTCAGAGCCGCTAAATGAGCAGCTGGTGCTCTGGAGATGCTGTCCATTGCTGCGGCGTCGTCGCCTGTTGCAGCCATTTTGTTCCTGTTTCGACTTTCCCTTGTCACATGAGAGATTCACGTGACGTCCGCCCGCCACCACAACCACCACCCCTACTCGCGCGCATTGCCACGCCCTGATGTTGTTAGATGTTGGAATGTGAGGCATCGGTGGTTAATTTAATTACAGTGGGTAACTAATATTTACTACTTATTGCAAAATGTCACTGGTATCACTGGTATAACCAGCCTTTAAAATAGTATATGAAATTAAATTAAATTAATTTTTATTTCGAACATGTAAAAAATAAATGAGAGACAGAGAGAAAAATAAACAAACAGATAAAACAGACAAGTATAGCAAACATAAACAAACCTATACAACAAACTCAAGCAAATCAAACAACACATTGAAGTTTACATGTTCGAAGGGAGTAGGAAGAAGTATACACTTAATTTATTCCTACCCCATTTTCAACTACTCATCATAAACGTATATATAATTTATAAATTCCCATTTCTATATACAACCCAATACAATATAAATATATCTATCCCATATCTATATACAACCCAATACAATATAAATATAAACAACTATCCCAATTCTAGGTACAACCAAAAAAGTATAAACAAATATCCACCTGGTGTCAAAGAAAATAAACAGTTAACACAGCCCATCCTCCTCCATATACCTCTTTAGAAAAGTTTTTTTGTGCATCTTTTTAAACTGATTTATGTTTGTACTTTGTTTTAGCTCCAGCTCCAAACCATTCCACAAATTCACCCCACAGATTGATACTCTTCATTGTTGTACGTATACATAGTAGGCTATATAATTATTAAAAACAAGAAAAAAGTACACTTGTACAAAGAAAAAGGCTTGGCATCATCTTTAAGTATGTTGTATAGAGGCTGCAGTATGTCACTGGAATAATTACATTATACATGTTTTCATTTATGCACTAAGTCTCAAAGTAAAACTAGTAAATTAAAATACTGAGAGAAAATATTTGAGAGTGAATAAATTGCTATTCCAAAGTATCCAAAAAAGGCTTTTGAATTTAACTTTTTGTGATTAATTTGAAGGCAGTTCTCTGTGCAATTTAAAGGTGAGAATGCAGTGTGCCACCTAGAAATGTAATGAAACCTAACCTTGTTCCCCAGTATTTCATCACCATTTTAAAAACATACACACACAACTTTTTCCCAGCTACACAGCTTCTTCCCATGATTAGGCTTCCTCAGTAACAATAAGTAAAGCATATTTAATAATATAAATATAGTATTCACTTTTTACAACTTAATTCCACAATGTGAATTGTTTTCACAAGTATACCGTAATTCTAATGTAGATACCATAACCATTTTAATTGCAGTAGTTGCACTGCACACATTTAAAAAAAAAAAAGAAAAAAAGATTTATATTAGACATAACTTTTCTTTATTTTTATTTTTTTTTCCCTGGCGAAAACAAGCTTCTATACATCATTGATATCCCCGAAAGTAACTTAGAAATCATTATATTACAACGTCATCTAAGACTTTTCGCTGTGCGCGCTCCCGCGGGAAGCACACAGTTTCTTGGCAGGCAGAATTCAGCATAACACCTGTGTCGGCGCTGTTGTGGGGGAAGCCAGATCGTGACAGGCTAGCAGCAGTGGACTGTAAACATGGCGGCGTGCACAGCTACAGGGCTGTGCCGAACACCCCGTTACTATTAGTCTGAGAGACGGAGACACCCCAAAAATGGAGACCGAAGAGGAGCAGCACATAACGACGCTCCTCTGCATGGGTTTCCCAGACCCCGACGTGATACGGAAAGCGCTTCGGCTGGCAAAGAACGACATCAACGAGGCAGTGGCGCTCCTGACAAACGAAAGCCCCGGACTCGGGTATGGATATGAGCCGATGGAGAGCGGGCCTGCTCCCGGCGTGGGCTCGACTGGAGACGGGGAAAACAGCGGGCGGACTGGGACTGGAGGGTTTGATCCCCCGCCCGCATACCACGATGTAGTGGATAGCGAGGTAAGAGCAACTAGCGTTTCACCGAGCATCATCTGAAGGAACGAGGGAGGAGAACATGGCTAATTGCAACTTACTGGGAAATAGTGGACTCGCCCATTTAACTAGCTAAAGTTAGCAGCTTCAATGCTATGCACCGAGCCCAACGTGAGCTGTCAGAGTAACACTCTCTAGTTATACGGGACAGGGCATGCCACTGGCTCGTAGTGACTGGAGAATTGTCTGCTAACATGAAGCTTTGCTACTTAAATGATGGACCTAACCTAAATCGCTAACGTTATTCTAAACTTACAAGCTAACCCGGCTAGCTAGTAGCTGGCTAGCTAACGTTAGTTGAGAGTTGAACGCGCCAGTAACTGGACCAGGTGTAGCAGCACAGAGGCATCACTCTGGAGGTTTGCAGTCACAGATTTCCACTGGCAGTACTCTGGTAGTGGGGTAATGAGTCCTGTTGGTTAGCATGCGGATACTTGGCTGGATTTATTCAGTCTGCTTTGCAGAGGTTAGCCACCGTTAGCTTCCAGGCTGGCTGACAGCGCCAACCATGCTCTGCTCCTACCGAGATTGCAGTCCAGTAGAACCGGACTTAGAAGAAGCTGTTTCGCAACGTCTTTTTGGCGTACGTGGCCATGTTGATCATTCATTTGTCCACATTCTCAGCTGTCAAAATGACAGTTTCTTGTATCACTGACTTGCAGAGAGTCTGTGTAAGGACCGTTGCATTTGATGCTTTAAGACCAGTCATAAGTTATTTGACAGTTGTCAGTGATTTACCTGCAGGTCGTATCGTCCTGGTTTACTGTGTTCATGCGGTGTTGTAACCAGTAAACTGCATTGGCTACTCATAAATACCTGTCTACACACTGCATGCGAACATTGCTTTATGTTTTGACTGGCACCTTGAGGAACTCGAGGATGTTTGTCTTCAGCAAGTTCACCAGATCTCCCCAAACCCTGCAGGTGTTGTCAAAAGAGAGCAACACTTTACTAGAAAGTCACACAAATCATTTGAACTGTATGCTTATTGATTCAGACTTTCCAACCACTTGTTGTATCTCTCTGACAGCTGTTTGAGCTGCTGTGATTATGGGACAGCAGAATAGATACATATAAACTACTGTGGCCCTGGGCCCAATACCTGTTGGCCATCTTTCTTTCTTCTCTAAGTCGCACTTTGATGCAGGCTGTTATAGTAAGCGTAGTGTCAATAACAGTTGGCATTTACACTATGCAGAAAGTAGTACACCCTTGCAGGTTACTGTAGACAATAAGCATATCTTTGTAAATACACCAATAATGGTGTTGTCACAGACTAACTCAGCCCAAAATGACTCGCTCTCATTCAATTCATTAAATCTCTCTAAGAGCTACCCAAATAATTTTGTCGACATGTCAAAGAAGTCTATTTTACCGTCTAAACCAGCTCGTCTAATGAATGATTTATCCGTCTTTGTTTTGTACACTTATGTACAGTCATTGAAACATTTACAGAGTTTGTATTTGTCGTGAAATGGAGAAAGTAACAAGTGTCGCTCCCACATGTCATAAGTTATGAAACATGCTGTATAGGGAATAAGCTACAAGGATGAAAGTGCTTTGTTTCCTTTCTTCGCTTCCTCTGTTTGCTGTATTTCTGCGTAAGAGGCATGTCATAGGTCTTTAGCCCCATGTTATCCTCCTAAATATAGCCCTGCAGTCTCTCTCACATACACAGACACATTGCAGTTTTTGCAGGGGGTCCCAGGAGGGTTACAGGGTGCATAGTAACAAGAGTGGCTCTGAGTTACCTCATCGTGCTGCGCAACCAAACGCATGTATCCTGTGCCTTCGAGACCTGAACCTTTCCCCTAAAGGTCTTGAAACACCGAGGGCTTTGTAGCTTATTTGTATATTTGTTTTCCTGTTTTATGATTATTTATGTGCAGTCCTGTGTATTGTATGCAGAGATAGGAGGTTTCTTCTCTCCCCTGTGCAGTCATTCTTATTTAAATCAAAGGAACCTGTTTTTTAATACTCAAGTTAAATTGTCAGTGAGTTCTGATTTGGAAATTCTGCCAGACTGAAATGTCTCTTCTTGGTTACTTTTAAACCTCGTGTTTTCTAACACCGGTGTTTGGTTAGTCTCTCGCTCTCTTTCCTTCCTCTCATCCATCTATCTGTCATTTCTAATTTTCCTAGAAAGGGAAGGGATGAAATATGATGCTTCTCTGTTGCTTTCTCCTCTCCTTCCCTCTCTCCTTTTCTCCTCTTCTTTAATGCTCAGCCCATCACTTCATATTGTATATGTATCAGTATGCAGCACGGTAAAACATGCACTGAACACACTGACCATTATGTATGCTAATATGTGGAGATGTATTCAAAATGGTAAGACTTGACCTAACTATAATTGGTTGTATTAATATTTGTACTGCACTGTGCCCTCAGGCAAAATGGACAAATGAGTGGTAATAGCTTTGGTCATTTATAATGTAGTGAGAGCTGAATCCCAGGGCTCGGTCATAGTTCAAGATACTTCCTGATACAAGACAGCAGATCAAGCCTCCATCGATTACTATCACACACAATTACAGTGCAATGCAAACATAATAATTATCATACTAACTTTATTTGTATAGCACCTTTCATACAAGAAATGCAGCACAAAGTGCTCTACAATAAGTAAATTACATGACATTGAATGAGCATAAAAACAGGGACAGAATGACATAATCAATGTAAAATAAGATAGGAAAAAAAACATCTGACAACAGCAAAAACAATATAAAATAGATGAAAATAGAATACCTAGAATGCATAACTCAAGAAGGAAGGTAAAAACTAAAAATATTTAAAGAAGTTAAAAATATTAAAATCAGTGCCCATATTTCCAACATCAGTGGTGGAGATTTTGTTTTAGACGAAATCTCAGTCTTTCGCCTCGAGTGCAGTGTCATCTCTACCAATAAATAAAAAATCATAAATAATTAGTTGATTTCTAATGTGATGTGCTTTAGTGTTGCACAGGTGTTCTGAAATGTTGCACTGGGCAGCAGCACTATTTCAGAGGAAGGAGTTCTGTGATTTAAACATGAATATTCAAATGATTTCATGAATATGTAAACGACTTTATGATGTAAATAATTCAATAATCCTTTGTCTGCATTCACCACATGGACTCGTTGACTTTACTGCTACTGGCCATTTTGTGTTCTTGTAGTAGGCTGCGCCTGAATTTTTTCAACCATAAATACAGAAGGTGTAAGAGGTGACTTTGAGTGAGTTGAATTTTAACTTTCCTTTCATAACGTGTTCAGATATGACCGCAGAAAATATGTTGTTATGTGGGTAGCATCATACTGCTAAAAGGTCACGTAGGCATGGGACAATATGAAAATGTCATGTCACGATTATCCTGGCCAAAATAATTGCGATTCATGATTTTATCCCGATAATCAACAAAATATGTTTAAAACGGCACAAAAACAGACTGGAATCACATGAGAGTTTTTTTCTAAAAACATTATGACTTTTTTCACATAAAATTGTGACTTTTTTTCTCAAAACATTACAGCTTTTTTCTGTAAACATTACAGTTTATTTCTTATTTCTCTCTATTTTTTAAGAAACAAATATTTTTATTGCACCTGCAACTGCAGTCAAGTCGTGAGGATATTCCTGATATTCCTGATTATCCCGATAATGAAAATTCACCACAATCAACTTATTGTTTTTTTTTATTGCGATACATGATAAAATCGATTATTGTCCCATCCCTAGTGTCGTCATGTGACAGGGTGTTCATTGCATGTGACTTTATCGCCCACACCCTGTCTTACACATCACAACCCCAATTTATTGCTCAGTGAAACACTTGAAAACAAGCACGTCTGGATTTGTTTTTTTGAAAGCTTCTTGGGAGGAAATATCAGGACAAAAAGATGCAGAGATGAAGGGCAGATTGTTGAGGAGAGGTCACACTTTCCAAATGACTGCCATCGCTCCTCTCTTCTCCCAGAGGGAGGAAAAGAATCAAGCATCATCCGGTCTGACTTTATCATTGCCAGAGGCCATTTGGATTAACCTCGCACAGAGGACAGCTGCAGTGTCCTAAAACAACAGTCGACAGCGCAGGCTCTACAGTAGCTGTGTGAAATAAAGTCACTCGTTGCATTAGGATGTAATTATGTCATGCGTGTGTGTTTACAGAGGAGCAATGATGAGAATGGGAACTGCTCCGGGGGCAGCATGGAGTTTCCCACCACCAATCTGTACGAGCTGGAGAGTCGAGTGTTTACCGACCACTGGTCCATACCTTACAAGCGAGAGGAGTCCCTGGGCAAGTGTCTTATCGCGTCCACCTGCCTCGCCCGGCACGGTAAGACCATGATGGTGTGGGATGAAAATTGTTTTTGAAGGTCTGCATTAAACCAAATGCCTCCATCTGCGTTATTGTGTGTGGGCGGCATGTTTTCTTTGGACCGTTGGGTGTTTTTCACATGTTGTTATTTTGGACACTTGTGTTACATGGCTCAATCTGTATCTCCTTCGTCACAGCCACTTTTCTTTTTCCGTGTTTGGGTGTGAGATAAATATGTGAATGCAACGTCTCCCCTTCTGTCAGGTCTTGCAGACGCTGATGAGAACTGCAAGCGCTTCATGGATCGGTGCATGCCGGAGGCCTTTAAAAAGGTGAACCATATAAGAGACCTCCTGAGATCTACGTGACTGTGCAGTGCCTGATTAATTTACATATTCTTTTCTCCTTTCTTGTTCTTCTCTTGTTCACCATCACCAGTTGCTGACCAGCAGTGCCGTACACAAATGGGGCACCGAGATTCACGAGGGAATCTACAACATGCTGATGTTGCTGGTGGAGCTGGTTGCAGAGCGGGTGAAGCAGGACCCCGTCCCTGTAAACCTGATGGGAGTCCTGACTATGGTGTGTTCTCTTTTGCTCTCGGTCTCTCAATATTTGTCTTTTAATTAGGGCTGCACAATATATCGTTTTTTTTTTTTTTTATCATCATCGCAATGTCAACTTACTTGATAAACACATCGTGAAAGACGCACGGTATTTCCAACTACACTTGAAGGCAGCTTCATTTCACAGCAGCGAGACCAGAAAAGATGGAGGGACTGAGCTTTGTGTTGGAGCTTGTCGCAGGAAACAGTCAGTTGTTAGACTTTGTTACACAGTTGGGGTATGCTTGTTTAATTTTTTACCCTCAGGTTTTTCAAAACTTTCTTGTACTAAAGTTATTTTTGGCCCCCGTCTCATGGCAGCAACAGAGGCATGTTTACTGTAACGTTACTCTCTAACCCCAAAATGGGCTGATCGGCGGTTATGTGATTGACCGCCGCAGCGTGATGTCGGTTTGGGTTTCTCCAAAAGTTGAATGTGTTTCAACTTTTCGCCGCAGCCTAAACACACTACCCACATTCAAATGAAAGCTGTTTTCGCTGCAGCGCTGGATCCGGTCTGAACGCAGCCTTAGTGACCCTGTGGTGCAACGATTCAATGCCAATCTGTCAATTTCTTACTTTTAACATGACATGCTTATTTTGTCTGTCCTTTGGAAATTAGGCATGTTTGAAATGTATCATAATTACGTATTTATGTTCTGTGTCATTTATTGTGGTGTCCAGGCCTTCAACCCTGATAACGAGTACCATTTTAAGAACCGGATGAAGGCCTGTCAGAGGAACTGGGCTGAAGTTTTTGGAGAAGAGGCCAACATGTTTGCTGTCTCTCCTAGCAACACCTATCAGAAAGTAAGGGGCAACTCGTATGTTTGGAGTATGTGCGGCCAATTGATCCAGATGCACTCGCAAGTATGTAAATCGGTGCCAGCATTAAGATACACACTTCCTTATTAGCTTGTGTTTACTGTTCATAGTCATGTCCGGGGATGGAAAATGAGTTCTTCATCCCCGGGGTTGTGTAACTGAGCCACTGGGGCTCGGCAGAACATGTGACTGACACACAACAGCTGTCAGAAAACTTGTGTGTGTGTGTCTCACAATAATTATTGCAGTGTCATCGCTGAATAAATCCACTGAAAACATAATTATGTCTTTCAGGAGCCTCATGGTTGGCTGGTTGATTTGGTGAATCGAGTGAGTAATGAGCAGTCACCCACATATTGTCTCCAATATAACATTATTTCCATAGTTGTATCAGTTTTGCCTCATATGTCTCCTTTCCTCTGCTTTGCTTTTTGAAGTTTGGAGAGTTGGGAGGATTCACTGCCATCCAGACGAAGCTCAACACGGACGAAGTTGAGATTGCTGTAAGTGTAACCGCCCTGACTTTGATCTTTTTGCCTTCCTTACAAATGGTCCGACGTATGTTAAGACAGGGTTCCTCCGCAGTATGGAATCTGATTTCAGTCATTTCCAGGGCTGGATAAGTTTGGAAAAATATTTCTGTTTCCAGACTATTGCCGCTATTCTGTTTTATAAAATATAAAATTCTGAATTTTACGTAAATTACACTCTTAATTCTTGTTTTCATTATGATTTTATTATTATATATTTTTTCTAAATCTTTTTTGTTTGCCATCTCCTGTGGTTTGCCCTGCACGGACGGCGTGAAAATTAAATTATTTTCCGTTTTTCAACTCATTTTCAGTTCTTATTTATAAAATAGAAAAAAATATATGGGGTAACAATAATATAATATAATTTATTTAATATGTTAAGGGAAAATAATATGAGTATATGTAGCAGGGGTTAGTTTAATTCCTCTTTAGGCAGAGACGAGGACTGAACGGACACGATGGGTAAATGCAAGTTTTCCGAGAATCCCCAACATAAAGTCTGGTTAGAAGGATTGGGAAAAGTAAGCGAGATGTAAACGTTGTGTAAAATCCTTCAAAATCTCCAACATGTGGGAGGTGGCAGTTATAAGTCATGTGCAAGGACAAAAGCGCTGTTGTCTTCTACGTAATCTACCAAGAAGTCTGGAAATGAGCATGGAAAAGTCTGGAGTTTTTAAAGTGAAAATGTGTAAGAACCCTGTTAAGAGTAATGAGATAGTTCTACCCTGGTGCTAGATTGAGAGCTGACTTCAAGACAGCCTATATGCAGGCGAAAGGTCACCATGTTTCCCCCCACTGCTCTCAGCTGCAGGGTACTGAATGTCTCTCTCTTCTCACTAATACTCAACACACTCTCTCATCCTCCCGCTGTGTGGTGGTTAAAATGCTCTGTTGTGTTGTGTGTTCTGAGGCATCCTTGTACTGATGCTTCCTTCTGGGAACCTGGCCGGAACCACAGCAGTGCACAGCCATTGATTCACACACAGTCCCTCTGATCATTAGCATATTAATAAGAGACTGGGGGCAGACCACTCTTCAGTGGGAGCCGGAGCTCAGCAGTGTGTGTAAGCTGTCAGATTGATACCTAACACACTCCAAACACTGGAGAGAGAGAGAATGTGAAAGCGAAAGGAGAAAAGATAATGGGACGAGTGCTCCCTCCTCCCTCCTGACTCCTGAGTCATTAATTTGTCTGCTTTGAGCAGGAAGTCAAGTGCAGGGGGGGGGGGAGGATTCATTGAGTGAATAGAGGAGGAAAGTGGGGGAGACGAGAGCTGCTCGGAGAAAGAAGAGATGGAAGATAGCCAGAAAAAAAGAGACAGGAACACGGAAAGCATTCATTAAGCTCCTGTGATTTAGCTCTGAATGACAAATGACAGCTGGGCTCCGGTGTCTGAGACTCACCCACACATCTGTTTACGTTCACTCGCATGCATCAGTGAAAACACAGCATCAGTTTAAATGTGACCTCTGGCCTACACACTTTGATATGAGAGGAGTGGAAGAGGGCCGTTTGTGTGTGTGTTTTCTTTAATAAGCCATCAAAAGTGACCGAAAGTTAACTGAAGCGTCATTTTGACAAATGAGAACACAGAGCAATCTACCGTAACAAGTAATTTGAGCCTGTTTGTAGCCGGTTCCAACAACGTTCACTTTCATTTATTAAAGTTTGACAAGGCAGGGTACAGCAGCTTAAAAACAAACAAACTGTGTGTGTGTGTGTGTGTGTGTGTGCGTGTGTGCGTGCGTGCGTGTGTGCGTGTGTGTGTGTGTGTGTGTGTGTGCGTGCGTGCGTGCGTGCGTGTGTGAACTGAATACATAACATATGTGGAACGTTTGCGGAATGGCTGCTGCAAAACTACGCTTCCACTATAATCAATGAAAGTGGCTACATCAGGCGTGAGAGCAGCTCCGAGTGGTGCGTATGTGCCACAGATCTGCTCTACTGACGTAAAAATAGGCCAGTCTTCTATTCATATTTTATACGATGAAGCACGAGGGCAGAGGATATTAATGATCATGTGAATTTTAGCAGTGCAGCGTTCATAATTCTGCAGCGGTGGTGTGACGCACGGTCAATGTCTCTGCTCACTTTTCTCCATGCCCTTTATAAATGCGTAATCGACAAGCTTGTCCTGTATATTAACGATCAAAAATGAAAATTAATGAATGGAAATTAAATGCTATTAAATATCATAAAAACTAATTAAAATGATGGGCAATTATAGATTATGAGAGAATTTTTACGACCCTGTCCGTCAAAATGACAGACCGAGAGAAAGTCTGACGCGACGACTCACTCGTACATAAATCACATTCTCACAGGCCGATTATGTTGACGCTCCTAGAAAAAAAAGCAGAGAGGGAATGAGCAATACTCATACTCAGCTGGTATTGATAAGTTGATTTCCTTTTTGGTGTGTGTCATGTCTGAGTTATTCCCTCTCTTTCCCTCCGCTGACACAGTGTGTGTCAGCTCTGGTGCAGCCTCTTGGCGTTGGTGCAGAATACCTGAACTCCAGCCTCGTCCAGGTGAGCCGTCTCATCTGCACACACGTACATACCTGATGGTAGTATGCTGACCTTAATCTGGTTATTTGTAGATCCTCTCTTTTTTTTCTATTAGTTCAACTGCTGCAAATGTGTACATCTACATTCTCTCTATTTCTCTTTATGTTGTAATTCACATCTTGTTAGTTTTCTGTCTCACCTTGTTCCAGTGTTACAGCTATCAAGTTGTGTTACTTTATCTGACCCTTGTACACCATTCAGGTTTACATTCTATTTTTATTTGCTGTATCCTCTTACTGTTTTGCTGCTGCAGTGGCCAACACAGTTTCGTATTGTTTTTCCTAGCCCATGCTTGATCCAGTCATCCATAAGATGATCACATACGTGCAGAACCTGGAGGAAAAGGACCTTAAAGACAAGGTAGTGTTTTATATTTTGTCACCCTCTTATGATTTTTTTTCACTTAAATTCATAGATAGAAAAGCTGCAGGGACAAAAACACTTGTGTTCAATTCCCAGGAGCGGTACGTCCGGCTTGTTTGTGCAGCGGATTGGGAAGCCAGTGAGGGATCGTAGTCATTTAAAAGAATGGAAAGTAAAAACAAGCTGAGATAGATAAAATACAAGAATAAAAGTTACAGTGCAGTATGAGAGTTTAATAATTATTTGATTTAATTAAA
>JAOVVB010111113.1:0-12773 GCA_028570985.1 Heterobranchus longifilis
CTCCTCTCCTCTCCTCTCCTCTCCTCTCCTCTCCTCTCCTCTCCTCTCCTCTCCTCTCCTCTCCTCCCCTCTCCTCCATTACTTCCTCTCCTCTCCTCCCCTCTCCTCCATGACTTCCCCCATCGTGGCTTCCATTTCTCCAGGACTCGCGGTCCGTCCCTGCCTCCTTTTTCCCTTTCATCTTTCTGTTCAACTAATCCGGTGGCCGTCAGATTAGTCATGTGCGAGATGAAAAGCAACTTTCTGCCCAGTAGCACATCTAGACTCGCTGCAGGACATGTGTGTTCATGTTTGTGTTATCTGTGTGTTGATGAGGTAGCGTATGCATACTTGTTGACGTGTATAGAAATATGTGCGTGCGTAAGAGATGTACTTGTGTGTGTGAGCATCAGTCTCATTCATGATTTACCAATTACACGCTAAAGTTCTGCCTTAGTCCCTAAAGGTAGAACATCGTCTACTTGAATTTAAAAAAAAATTGCAAATTGAAACTGTTTTAAAGAAATGAGAAAATAACAATTGTACATTACTGTAAACCAGTTAGCAGTTCCTCAGTGAAACGTAGTGACCATGCCCTAAAGTGTTACCATACAAGACCCTTTTTTCGACAATGTATTAATTGAATTTTTTCATGATTAAACAGACATATGTATCAGTTAGTCATTTCGATCACATCATTCAACCCTAATCCCCCCTTACTGGTACATAAAAAATAAAAAATAATAATAATAACTAAATAAGTGAAAATAAAACAACTACTAACAATGATAATAAGTATAAAAAATAAAATAATAGTATTATAATATGTGTATATATACACCATGTTTTATATTATACATGTATATCAACTTATATCACAATATTATATAATATACTTTTTCCCCATTACTGATCGTCATTATTCATGACACAAGGTCAAGTCGCAGTCTCGACTAATAATTCTCATAATCAGTCATTTGTTGCTGAGCTCATTGTGACACCAGAGAACATGATAACGTTGTGAGAAGTGCAGCATGACGCGCTGTCAGTCACCAGACTTTGATTTCCCCCCGCGGCGCCATGTAACGATGATGATGTGGGATGACATCACCAAACTGTCCAATGAATGACTTACCTGTCAGTCCATATGACTTCATATTTACAGCTCTTTGTTCGTGTGTAAAAGGTGTGTGAGCACCATTCAAACAATGATTGAATAACTGAATAATTATTTCCCCCTTTAATTAACTGAACTACAGGTGTAAAAGTCACCTCATTTGTTTGTTTTTATTTTGAGTGCTATGTGAGATTTCGACGCCAAAATAGTTAGTACAGAATTTTGTGTTAATAGTTATAGTAACTGTGTACAAAAAAAACACCATGTGTAGCGGATACTCCTTTGCTTAAAGTACTACATATTGCCATCATGTGTCAGGTTTTACTAAACAGAAATGGTAAAAATGTAATAGATTAGTCTTAAGTAACGCCCTCATCTCAGACATACTGTTCAACAAATTCCACAAAAAGACCAAAACCAACAATAATTTCCAACTTCCTGTCTGTTGCTTTCATCCCCAAGCCCACTGGTTCTACTGAAAACATAGAAAAGGGTCAGAAATACATTTTTTATTTTTTATTATAGCCTTTGTAGGTTTCGCAAATGTTACTCAGAGGATGTTGGGGACTATTTTCAACAGCGGATAAATACAGGTTCACAGATACATCCACTTTAAATACCACAATCACACTAAGCGAGTGAAAGGACCCAACATTATTTAAGTGGCAGCCATGATGAGAGCTGGTCGAATTCTCTAAATGTTAAGGAAAGGTGCTGTAATGCTTCCTTTATTATCTGCTTTAACAGAGGATACTCTGGACTAGGGCTGCACGATGTGAGGAAAATATGCGATAACATTGTTGAATATTGCAATAATGATATTAATTGCAATAAAAAAACAGTCGTATCACTTCTGCCTTTCTGCTGCTTTCAGTATTCTGCTAAAATACAAATACACATTGTAAAACACACTGAACACAAGAGGCACCATTTATAAAAAACAATGATAGCTACATTTAAAAGCGCAGTTTTGAATGCATACTCACTTTCAACCAACTCAAGAAATCCCTGAGTGTCTTTTGCGATGTGTTTTTTGCCAAAGTTGAGAAAAAGAATAGAACCCGCACTCTTATGCTCCGAATGTTCAATTTAACTGAGACAACGTTTCGAGCCTCAGGTCATTTTACAATCTATGTGTGTCCTCTCCACATTAATAGACTCCCACAAGTGGCGTCATCAACAGTGGCTGGGCTCACACAATAGTCACAAATATCCATATAATCCATTCATACATTTCATATCATGATATACACGGAAAAATCATCATTAGGCTATGTCAATATATTAATTGATTGGCAACAGGCTATAAAATAGACATGCATGATAAGACAGTGTGAAAAAGAGGGCGTGTATGATGACTATAAAAAGTGATGAAGTCCTCATTCATGCCTTTTGGAGACAAAGTGTCCAATGTATGAATCCAGAAGGATTCTCGATGTCTCCTCCTCGTCTGGGGCACTTTATTGCGAAAGTTGACATTGCAATGACGATTTAAAAAAACAATATATAGTGCAGCTGTACTGTATCTGTATCTGTGTTCTGATTCTACCATCAGACCTAAAAACAGACTGTAACTCAGCAGTTGGGAGGATCTGCACGCAGTCACGGTGGCATCACTCCGATGCTGCTTAAAGCACATTTTAGCCAACAAGTAGACGCCCTTCATCATCACCTCTGCAGCTTACTGTATCCTCGACTGTTGAGGAAGGAGTCCCCATGGTGGGAAACATTAATGTCCCAGCACCCAGGAGGAGCAGCCCGAGTCCTTGATGACTAAAAGCCAGTGGCACTAACTCTCCACATAATGAAGACCTCTGGGAGGCTCGGGACCCCGGTGCAGTAATATCTCTATGCAGCAAATGGTAACAATAAAAGACTCCTCTGTGAAGAACAAAAGGAAATTCTGTCAAATATATTTTGTGTGCATGCAATGGGACTTTCTGTAACAGTTTTGCAGCAACATATGTATGTGTAAGTTTTCGTATTATGTTCTCAGATCACTCGTATCTCTGTGTACACAGCAAGGCACAAAGAAACCAGTAGGGGTGTAAATCACAAGTTTCATCACGATACAATATTATATCGATTCTTTCGATGATATTTGCATATCGCAAAGTCTGCCACGATACGATTACGATTTGATTCAATTCAGGGGCCTGACATCGATATGAGACGATATCATATGTCCATTTGTAGTTTGTAGTTTTAAAACCTGGAAATGAGTTAGCATTTTAGCACTTCCAGTGCCACTTTTTTAATGTGTTTCTGTTTAGAGCTTAAGAGATTTAAGAGATTTTCACATTTTGTTCTATGACATAAAATATGTTGGTAAAGACCCTGCTCGTGATGTTTTATCATGTCTTTAAAAAGGCGGTTGCTAACAAGCAGCTAAATGAGACTACAGAGGTTTTCGAGGACATTAAACGTCACCGTCAGCTCAGTAGGGCGGCGGTGACGGAGGACGGCGACATTCGACCGCTGGTGTAATTCGTTGATAGCCTAACGTTAGCTTTTTACTTCTGGCGATTGTATTTTTATGCTTCTAAAATCATAAAAGTGGTGTTCATATGGAGAGATTATCTTGCTAGACAAAACGTGTGAGTATCATAAACTTGTGTTCTCCACAGAGCTTATTTTCTGTAATGATCCAAAATCCAATTAAAAAATCCCACAGGCTTTTTGACGAGGGAACCCACGGCGATGCTAACTTCTGGGTTGGCCTACAAAAAGACATCATCCCTGCGGCTCCCTATAGCTGTCCTCGATTAAAGAAATTCTTAGTCGACTAACACTCATACGATTTTGTCAACTAATCGACTTGTTGATTTAATCGACAGATCTGTAAAACTGAGTTTCTCCACCTAGAATCATGCAAAAGCACCACTTTAAATCTTGTGTTTACCAGAGATGTGCTCATAAGATTCTTGGAAATAAGTCATTTAACATGAAAAAAAGCATTAAAATGATTAATCAACTAAAGAAATCTTAGTCGACCAAAGACCAAAATCGACTAAGAGGGGGCAGCTGTACTTTCCTCCATACATTTCAAAGCAACACGTAATCAAGCATTAAATATGTCGGTTATGGTTATTTATGTAATTCTTCAACAGCCCAAATTGCCTATATCAGTTATTAACATTTCAATTTATTTAGTCATCCTTTGATTAACAGTTCAACATCAAACAGGATGTGAATTTCTGAGTTACAAAAACTTTGAAGAGAACTATGCGGGAATCAAAGCTCGGAGGGAAATGAATTAGGAAATGAATTATGCCGTACAATGCCGCTGATTAGTATCTGAAGAATTTGAATGGTAAGTGATTCAAAGACTCAGCAGAAGCAAAGAAGATGTGCTCTTGTGTTTACATGCTCACATTTGTAAGGAGATGTCACTGCCAGAGTCTGTGGAGGATCCTCAGAAACCACTTAAATGTGCTGAGCTTAACATGAGAGCAGGACACCCGGCGTTTTACTGTGAATAAGGTGGAAATCATCACGCTGTGCTGTCAGGCGAGGATCAAATAGTGCAGCTGACATCCTTCCTGTCCTCCATCCTTGGTGTGTTGTCACTGACCGTTATTCGAGAGAAAGTTGCCTTTTCAGTCTTTTTTATTAACTATTTTATTGCCAAAAATAATCTAATTCAAAAGATGTTTTTTTTCTTTTTCTTTTGCAACAGTAAACCCTGACCCTGGCGGAGCTCCCACAAATAGAAAGCTGGTAATTAGCTGCACATTATGTACATATAATGACCATACACGCTATGTATTTACACACACACACACACACACACACACACTCACACGCACACACACACACACACTGTGTTGTCAGCAGCAGCACGACAAGGCTGAACATGTATTTTTACAGAGTCATTTCTCTGGGAGGCCATTGATCGAAATCAATCAATATAACAACTCAGACTGTGAAGCTACATGATGTGGAACATCTTGTATAATTTATTTCCCCCGATTTTGAGATGGACAAAGAATTGAGCTTGTCATCTTCAGTCTGAGGAGATATTCTGTAAGTAATAGCTGAATTAAAGGCTCATGTGGTGTTTAAATGCAACGCCTCACGCAGAGAAGTTACTACTGGGGTAGAGTCCTGGCGTCCCACCGAAACTCCAGATTACTGACTGATATTCTTATTTGCATGCCGTTTCCGAGTGACATCATTTTAACATGGAAAAATATGCAGGGACGCTGGAAATCAGTCAGAGCTGGGGGTGCTGAGAGAAGAGTCTATATAATGACCTCATATTAAATGCTGTGCAACATTCTTGGTTTTTGTATTTATTTGAAAAACATTTTTCACCAGATTTAGAACGTTTCACACTACAACAGACACCGACATGCTGCATGTCAAAGCAACATAGCACCATATTCAACTACGGACAGCCAACGTATTCTCATAAACAGCTTCGTATGATATCTTACGAAATACGACCGTTCAATATAACGTTGTGAAACGGTCGCTGTTTCTGGTGAATATACCGGCAATCACCGGTTACTGGATGACGGTGGCTGGTTGAAAAATTTTAACATATCGCCCAATCCTAGTATGCTAATTCATTTTGCATGTTAGCATGCTAACATTTGCTAATTAGCAGTAAAGGCTGATGGGAATTTTGCTAGTTTTGCAGGTATTCGGTCATAAACGAAAACTATTTTGACCTAATTTTTTGACCTGATGATCAGGGCCGGTCTTTGACATGGGCTGTATAGGCGGTCGCCTACAGCGCCACCATGTGGAGGCGGCGCCACGCCACCAAGAAAGAAAAAAACAAAAACAAAAAAACAATTATGGGCGCCCCCTGATACAATATTTTTTCATGTTTTAAGAAGAAAATGGTAAGCAAAGCAGCTATTTAAGTCGAGTCTTTAGATAAAAATGCTTATAAGTTTAGTCATAGTTTTTGTCTCGTTTTAATCGACCAAAAGTCATTACATTTGATTAAAATCTGATGTGAAATAAGTTTGACTAAAATTACAAAAAATATTGGTTTAGGCTCGACTATAGTGACTGAAATGTTCAATATAATCTGATGACTAACGGACATTTGACAGGACTATAAATAAATAGCCAACAAAATGAAGAGTAAAAATAAATAAACTTGTAAGCATTTTCAAACTAAGACCAAAATATTTGCCAAAACAAACACTAAAGCAACAGCACAACACTTTGAACTTTGATCAGTAGCAGCCGCAACCCCAGATGTGTGAAAGTCCCGTGAGATGGTTATGGTTAGTGTAGGTCCTCGGAAACGAGTCTCAGGAGACTTTTTGTGAGTCTTCGCAAATTTAGGGTTACCATCTAGACACGACCCAGCTGCATCCAGAAGGGAAGAAAAAGATTGCCATTTGTGATGGATGTGTGTGGGGGGGACGTCCTGAACAGATTTCGCCTCGGGCTCCAAAAGTGCTCAGGCCGGCCCTGCTGATGATGGCACCAGATGAAAAGTTAAGAGCTCACCAGAGTTATTACAATTCATCCTGAGGAGAACATGAATGTGTGTACCAAATTTCATGACAATCCATCCGACCGTCGTTGAGATATTTAAGTCTGGACCAAAGTGGTGGACCGACCCACATTGCCATAGAGCGGTGCTGCCAGCTTGGATAAAAATCAACAGATTAATTGACAACGAAAATAATCAGTTGCAGTCTTATCCCTCCGAACCCAAGTTAACACATGACTTTGAAGATTTGTTCAAGCTGAAAACAGCGCAGGGGAACAATTGTGCCATCACTTTCTAAAAGCCACACTCAATTAACAGCTTGTGTGCAACCTCGGCCCCCCAAAATAATTGTCCCTCCATTCTTCAGTGTCAACTTTCCTTTTCTGACAATGAAACAAATGCCTCAGAATGTTTGCCCCCTGCAGTTAACCACTAATTGTCTGCTGCCTTTTTTCCCAAATCAACCACAAGAAATGGGTCTTTAGTGTCAATGTAGAGGTCTGAAACTTACATTATTCAAGAGGGCTGTGTTGTTATTCATTCAAAATACAACAATTTTATACAGTAATATTCCTAATAGTGTACTCCCCTTGCAACCGACCATCTAATTTGCATGCATGACTCATGCAATTTGTTTTCCAGAGTGCTGCTGAAGCGGAAAGCACGGCTCAATGACTGCAACAAAACAAGACTAGGTAGAAACCTATAGTATGTGGCTGGACCACGACTGAAGCGTGGCCAAATTGTCACATGGATAGTCAGCTGTGGTGTCTATAATGTGAATTCCTGGATATTAAATGTTCATCCATAGTGGTCCCAGTAATATTTATTTGATGTGTACTGAACTGACTGTCCGCTGAATTATTTTGAAAGAGCAACAGCCAATGGAGAAGCTCAAACTCCAGTGACGTCAGTCAGTCAGTCAGTCAGTCAGTCAGTCAGTCAGTCAGTAACACCCTCTCCCATTTGTAGGGCTGGCACCAAAAACTACACCACACTTTACTCCAAGATGGTGGCATGATCTTGAATGAGAGACTCTACTTCCATGCTGTCAAAAAGTTGTAAAACAGCAAATGAGGTTGATAAAAACCTCTGACACGTCATTTAGAAGTAGTATCATACTTCACCAACACTGCGGCACAACACACATCCAATCACCACTCCACCACTTTTGGTCTACTTTGTGTTATTAAAAGTCAGGTCCTCACTCAAGTCTCCCTAACTCCACAGCGCTGGAACAATCTCCATCAGGAGGACAGCACAGCCACTCCCTTCCCTTGTAAACTTAAAAAACTCATCTCCTCAAGAAATGCCTCACGTCCCCTGCTCCCACTTGTATCACACCCCTTTTTGTGCCACATCCTCCTGCAAATATGCTGCTGTCAAAATCTGATCTAGCTGTTCTTCCTCTAATTTGTTTTTGTAGAACTTTTTCTGGCAGAGGAGAGGTCTTGCATTACAGCAGTGTTTGTTCAGATCTATTATCAGGGCACCATCAGCCTCAGCCCAAGCTAATTTCTACTGCTGCCCTCATCATAATTTGCTTTGGATAAGAGCAAGAGCTAAATACCTTTAATGTAGATGTAATGCAAATGGGAGTGCTTTATTCATTTTTCTGTCTACGGTGGTGCCAGTTACCAAGCGGAGCGTCTGGTGGTTTAAAGTGGATTTTGATGGGAATTCAGAAAATCTTTGAGGACATGAAGCATAATAATGGTGCAGTTTTATGGTGCGGCAATATGTCAAATGAAATTACAGAAAATACAATATCAAGCTCAATGATTATCATTCTACTTGTTTTCATGAACTTTTTGCAACCTCTTATTTGTGTATGGCTCGCTGCCTGAAAGTACTCCACACAAACTCTAAGTCAAGCGCTCACCCCCCGCAGGCTTGAAAAGCGGCATGTTTTTTTTTCCTTCTTCACTAAGAACATCAACAGCTTTAAGTCGTGTCAGTTACAACAGATTCCAACATTTTCCACAGCCAAAAAAAGGATCAAGGCGTACATTAAATGTTTCAAACCTCGTCTCTGCTGCTCATTCATGTCATCAGTATTGTTCTACAGGAGCACAAAGCATCTCTGGCTATTTCCAACAGGAGCAGTGTATTTGCACATTTTTACCCTAATATATTACCCAATTATATGCTTGATTATTATGGAGAAGCAATGGTTGTCAGATCATAGCTTAGCAACTGTAACTAGGCACAGCAGGTGTGTGAAGCTTTGGATTTCTCTACATGTTGAAGCAATGTGCATGGGGCTGCGGTAGGAGCCATTACTGCCTCACTCGTCTCACATAGTCAGACCTATCTCCACAGTGCTGTGTCCACGCTGGGGGGAGGTCCGGATTCAGTGCGTTTTCACTCCAGGATAGTGAAAAAACTCCCTGACCTGTAAACTAAACCAATCACAAGCGTCCTGGGCGGCGCCACGCCCCGACGGTGCATCTGCAAAATAGTGTCGGGAGGAAACCCGTTTCAGTGGAAAACCATACACGGAAAATGATGTAAACGTATTTGTAGATGTTTACAATCAATCACCGAAAGAACAGAGCAGTGCCTGATTGCACAGCTCAAATCTTCAAAACGTGTCATTTTCAGCATGTAGGCTGATAGCACGGAGGTTGTTTCCGTAGCGAAGGGACTTTGAGAACGGCAACACAGACTTCCTGTTTCCGGGCTGGGCAGATTTCCCGGAGGTTTTATACCAGCACTGTTTCTCCAGTCAGCCTCACCAAAACTGAAAGCACAATGGATTGTGTAAGCTGCAAACATTCTTACTACATACAGTAGCAACCTCACATTAATTCTAAGGAAAATACTTTGCATATCATTAGCTAACTACATTTTGAGATGGGTTATAAGTTATATTATGAGGAATGGGGATTGAGGACGAAGACATCTGTGGGGAGCCGGTCCTGGAGGCAACTGGAGAATTTCGGCTCATTTTTGGATTACACTACGACCAACTGGCTATTTTGCAATACAAGACTGTGTTATCAATTAGTGAGTATGCTGACTTTCTATGCATGATGTCAGTATGTAGCAGGTGTAGCAACAGTAACTGAAAGGGATGGAGCTTATTGAATTGTTACCCCTCATTACCATAATATTAGTCTGGCTTACCAGGTGAACAGTGTCTGGATAAAGCCTTACTTCCTGTCTCTGTGCAGTTTTTGTGGAGACAGGAAGTCAACAATGGCAACAGCCTCCGAGCTATCAACCTACACACTGAAAATGACAAGTTTTGAAGATTTGGGTCATGCAATAAGGCAGGTCTGCTCTGTTCTTTCAGTGAATGATTGTATATCTACAAAGAATATTTTCGTGCAGGTGTTCCACCGAAATGGATTCCCTCTCGACACTGTTTTGCAGAGGCACCTTCGGGGCGTCGCGCCGCCCAGGACAATTGTGATTGGTTTAAGGAAATACAAACAGGCCAGAGAGTTTTTTTCATTAACCAGGAGTGAAAACACACTGAATCCAGACCTTCCCCCAGCGCAGACATAGTGCTGTGGAGAAAGGTCTGGCTAAACAAGATTACCATAATATTAATAAGATACTCCATTATTACCTTGGGATATTTTTGCCCATTATTACCAAATTACAGAAATTAAACCCTAATGTTATCAAGTCACAGTGATTCCCTCCTATTATTACCTGCTCACTACATGATATTATCTGATATTATCGACTAAGAGCCCTAATGATCTCATTATTATCTTATTACTGAACTATAAAGTGCTACTCGCATAAATGCACTCCTGAGAAGTCTCTCTTTACACAGAATAGTAAGAGATGTACAGTATACATTAGTTTCCAATCCTTCTCTGACAGGTCTCCGGTGCTGAGTCTCAATCAGGCTGGTGAAGAAACCTGAGACACCAGGGGATTAAAAAAAGACGATACGGTCTTGTTTCTAAGCTGAGCGGACTGAGATCTGGAGGTCCATGACTTCATGCATCAGTCATGCTATGAGTCATCACTGCAAGCAGGGGATATGATGAGGTAGGGTGCATTTTCATTATCAACATTGTGTCCTTTAATAAAAGCTGACAGACATCTGAATATCACTACCACTATAAGGATATGATAGAAGCACACCATCTTTCTCTGAATATATATATTTTTAGCAGGATACCACAAGGAAAATGACAAAAGAAAGAGTTCAGTGTATTCATGCGAGTTATGCTGCTTTAGGAATTTTCTTTTTTTCTTTCATACCTGTCTGTGTATCCGAAGCTATCTGCTTTCATCTCCCAGCACCACCTCTCCTGTTCCCCTAGAAGCCCTAACTGGCTTTAAAAAACACCCTAATATTTCCAGCTGCATTCATTTCACATTACCTCAGTATTTTGTGATGATAAAACCCTTCACATCAAAGCGCAGACTTTCTTTAAGGTAAAGCTGAGCTTCCTCTTTTGCTGCCCAGAGCACAGAGTTGAAGCAGTGAGTGCAGACAATTGGCGTATAGAGTTTCCACTGTATGAGTATCAACTCGCTCTGTCTGCTGACTGAAAAGGAGGAGTATTTCCCACCCTCTCCACAGAAACGCTGACTCATTTACAGACAATCCTAAATCAACTTGTCGAGGAAGAAAGATACAATACATCTCCACCACTGTCCTTCAGCCTCCAGAAACACACAGTTAGGATGATGTATTTCTAGCATGAGGGATGTGTTTCTCTAACTTCTGCGACCAAATCTTCATCTGAGTCCTTTCACATTATGTGCAGCCAATTTTACATATTGGCCTCATTTTTGTATAAAAGTTGTAACGGCAATCTGGTCCAAGAAAACTACAATAATCATCAGGCCCCTAGAGTGGTAATATCCAAAAAGGCTACTACTGTATGTGCAACAGAGCCAAAACAACCAGACATCTGCAATAACAAAAACTATGTTACAAATGATACACTTTAATATACAAATTAACATTTCCATATTATCCCTTATTACCTCCGCCACGTTTTCGGTTTGGTTTGTTAGCAGGATTAAAGGAAAACTACTGACCCGATTTTCATGAAACTTGATGGATGGGTGTAGCATGGGCCATGGAAGAACCCATTAAATTTTGGAGGAGATCCATGTTCATTTTCACTTTCATTAACATTGAGAGATAGGGCATGGCCTTGGCAGACGTCTGCGCTCTCAGAGTTATGGAATGTAAAACTAAACAGGCTGTACACAGACATGTATGTGCATGCATATATGTTTATATATACACAACCACACATACATAAAGTACCTCAAAGTACCTTAGTACATTAGCCATAAAATATTTATTCCAGAAAATGTTCTCTTTACACTCCCATGCAATCTTGCCCTTTCTTTGACCCTGTATACAGTTTACAGGAGCATTTTCACCTGTATACAGTTTATGTTGTTGTCCATTTGTTGTGTATATGTATATAGGTGTATATATATATATATACACACAGTATACAATCAATATATACAATCACATCCAGTGTATATATTCTCCTGAAAGTCTGTCCATATAGCTGTTTTTGTTTGCTTGTTTGCTTTGTTTCCTGTCTAGCTTTCTTGTCCTTGTTCTAGCATGCATGTTTGTGCATCTTCTTGTGCGTTGTTTCTTTGCACCGTGTGTGTGTGTGTGTGTGTGTGTGTGTGTGTGTGTGTGTGTGTGTGTGTGTGTGCGCGTGTGCATGCGTACATTACATTAACTGGAGAACACTGGAATCAAATTCATTGAATGCCTCAACGTGCATTGATTCTGAACTGAGCTGAAAAAGCTTTGCATGCATGAGAGCTAATACCTAACGTCCTGTTATTTGTATCCACTGCTGGACTGTAAGCAGTAAAATAGAATAGACTTTATTGTCCCTGAGGGGAAAATCATTTTTCACAACATTCTACACGTCATACATACAATAGCACATAGCGAACAACATATAATGCATTGTACAGACATAGAGACAACAGCACAAACTCAGCGAGGCCTCTCATTTAATGGCCGTGGGGATCAGGCTGTAGACAAACAGAATTCTAAATTCTATCTAATAAATGATGACATTGATGAGAAAATAATCCTACAGGCTTGATTAGACAATGACAAGCGGAGGGCCAGCGTCCCTCACGCCCACTGTGGTTTTTTTAATTAAACCACAGAGATAAACAGTCATTCAACTGCAAAATAAGTTTTAAAATCCACTCACTCACTTATGCTGAGAGCTCTCTTCTTCCTTGATA
>JAOVVB010111131.1:0-12772 GCA_028570985.1 Heterobranchus longifilis
GGGGGGGGGGGGGGGGGGGGAGGGGGGGGGGGGGGGGGGGGAAGTAAATAAATAAGTATAGCAAATAAACTCCTCTGATGTGCGGTTGTCAGGGTCTTTCATGTGGAGGCTGCACTTGAGGGCATAGCTTAGCTTAGCTTGAGGGATGTTATTACACATGCCGGCTGATCGGGAGCGATGTGTGAGAAACGGCCTTGTCACTCGCTCTTAAATCACAGCATCGCGGGCAGAAGAAAGTAGCAGCAGATGAAAAAAATGACTAAAAACTCACAGAGGAGGAAAAAAAAAAGAAAAAGGGAAGAGCGGTTAAGAAAAGAAAGACCTACACATGAGAGAGGGACTTTACGCAGTAAAGACAGACTTTACAGTGTGCCATTAAATGAGATAAAAAAGATAAAAGATGTGAAGCACATTGTGACTTCACCCGAACTTCACCCCTCCTGAGGAGGAAGTGGGGGGGGGGGTGGAGACGTAGCTGTGCCTTTGATGAGATTATTTTATAAATCTGGTCATATGATGTTTAAAAAAAAACCCAGGGCACTGAGAGCGGGTGCTGTTACCAACTCTGGAGGAAACATGTGCCCTTTTATATGACCTTTGACCTTCAGGCCTTTAATAGTAAAATCTAATCATCATCTCTGTTCAGCCCCCGCCACAATAAAAGCTCTTCTTTTTCTCGAAGAGAGAGAAGTCAGGTCACTGACACGCGTGTGTACATATATTATTTTACATCATTTTAATATTTAATACATTTTAAACCTCACAGTTTCATTCCTAATCTAAATGTTGAAGCACTGTGATCATCAGACAGCATGTTTAAATGACCCAATATGTGCTACATTTGCTAAATAAATATGCTAAATTATGCAACAACATGTACTATAATGTATCCCTGTTGGTATTCTGTAGATAGTGTGTGTGTGTGTGTGTGTGTAATAACACATTAACGGCTGCTAGGTATTCATTTGTTTTTCTGCTAATATTCTGTCAAATAACTATAATAGTAACAAAATGTTTTTTAATGTATTCTTTTGCATATAATGTTAAATAAATAAGATCCAGTGAAGTAGCAAAGATAGATTAAAACATGAGAAGAAAGAAGATGATACTGTCAAAATTACATCCTAATTTACCATAATGTTTAAATAAAATACAACTTGTGCTCAGATGCAATGCTGCAACAGCATACTGGTTATTATGTACTAGAGGTGTGTCCCAATATCCATACTACCATAATGTTTAGTATGTCAGAAAAATATGTAGTATGTCCCAATACATAGTACTGTAGTATGCCAAAAATACCAGGATGTCCTACTACATCTTATGGTTGCATTTTGCAAGCCAGCATGCTTTTCTGCATACTCTGACCCACAATCCTTTGCAGCATATATGAGCAAGAAGGTCAAAGGTCAAGGTGCAATGTTTAGGAAGTAGAATCAGAGACAATGGAGTCGCTGCATCTTGTAGTCGTGTGTTTAGCTAAGCTAACGTCAACTAACGTCCGCGATCGACACAGATTACAATTGTTTTAATGCTAAATATGCTGTTAGCTGTGTAGATATCGAATGTTAGCAATATAAAATATAAATAAATTGTGCAAATATAACTTTTCATCCATCCACGTGATGTTTACTCCACTTTCAAACGAGACCACGCCCACTTAGGAGACAGGAAGTGTCGGTATTGGCGGTGCCGGTATCTTTATAAATATTGAATATCTTTGGTAAAACAAAGTGTTTAGGAGTATGTTTTTGTGCCCAGTGTTTATTTAGTTGATGCTTTAACACAATATGAGTTATCATCAGAGGAATAATATCACCTGTCACTTATGCTTATAAGCATAAACATATTGGTCACACACATTAACCTGATAACAGTATACTCATTTACAATGCAAATTGATCAAAGCTCTTCTAAATCCTTTTATTTCATATTTTGCCCTTTCTTTTTCTCCACTTTTAATTATTTGTTGTAACATGAAGTTTCATTTCCCAAAAACTGACAGGGGTGAATAGCGATGCGATCTCAGTGTCACGTTTATCCTCCGCCACATTCTGATCCTCCTTTTTCTCTCCTGAACCAGTGGCTTCTCATTTGCACTGTCACACTTCTGCAGTGTTTTACTGCTTTCCCAGGGGACTCGTGCGCTTTTGTTAGCTTTTCTGTGAACACACACAGCCTAATTGGTTGATTAGTTCAGGTTGACTGGCCTGTTAATTGAATTGTAATTTAGATTTGATGTGTCTAATGAAGATCCTAATTTATGGTTTGGCACTCATCCAAGGGTTTGTTTTTGAGAGTAGGAATCAAACAAAAAGGATGAAAGGAAACAAGAAAATGATTCAGTCTCTCACAGCTGCTTTGATAGCACATGAATTAAATCTTTGTGTAAGGTGATAACACTTAAGGGTGTTTATCTCCCTGAAATTAAACTGATAGACAATAGTAAGGCACTGATATTAGCAGAGAGCTTAGCATTAGTGTTTAAAACGATGCAGCATTTTGGATATTTGTCATAATGGGCCTATTTCTCTGTACATTTGAATGTTATGACCACATATACTGACTGTAAATAATACACAAAAAGCAACTTTGTATATCCATAAATCGATATCACAGCATCTACAGTATGTTACACTGTGTGCACGTTTGCAAGACTTCAGCTTCGTTCATTTATGGCACAAACTGATTCAGGGCACAGAGCAGGTAGTGCACAATTTAGAAGCATTATTGATACTGCCATTTTCTTTCAAAGAGATTAACAATCGTATAGCCCCTCCTGTGCTACAAACTCCATCTGCATAATTAGAGTATAAAGGTTTCTCTTTAAAGGGGAACTACGTCTATTTTCAAAATTCATACATGACCTATGGTCGCCCAAATCCAGTGCTAAAACTCAAATTTGTGATGTCATCCGGGGAAAAGTGGGGAACTGCTCCATAGACAATGAACTGGGAAAGATTTTATAGATGACACTGAGCACGCAGGGGGATGCTCTGAGTATACGGGTACATTTTCTGTTTCAGAACTGAAAACACTACAATAGAATAAAGCTAATAGGTGGTTTGCAATAACGTTCTATTATGACATGCGAAAATTGAGACGGAGGGCAGGCGGGGAGGAATCTGTATACTGTGTGAATGGAAATAGAGGAAAGTGACTCGATAAAATGGTTGGATTAACCTGCAGGCAGCAGGTATCGTCAGAAAACTGAAACAGATAATGGATGTGATCCATACAAATTGAAAAAAAAGTGATTTTCCCCACAACTTAGTGGTTTTACCTGCTGTTGAGAAGATTGCCATTAAACTAGCTACCATTACCTCGTCCTCCCCGTTACTACACGGCGAGCCAGGTGAAAGCATACAGGAGTCTAGAGGACTACAACTATTTTGGAACCAAAGTAGTTCTGAACGACTGCCGTTGTTTTTTCCTGGGTGAGTAAATGTGCTTGAGAATTATTGTCTTTTATATTGCTATTTCAACTCTAATATACATGGATACACCGCTGGTGTCAGGCTACCAACGTTAGCTTACTTTGGCTCATATTTTCTACATTAACTTCTATTAGATCAATTGTTCCCAAAGGTCTGGTGAAACGCCGCTAAAAACCTGCGTTGTGGCTTAAAAACACAGAGAAGTTGGCAATACTAACTGAAGACACAGAGGCTACTGTTAAAGCTTAACATTACCATTACCGTTAGTAATGTTACATGTAACGTTAGTTGACTCCGCTCCTCTAGACTGAAGATGGAGGTTTTTAATCTGCCGCCGTTTCTCTGTGATTTATCTCCCCTGGATGAACTGCTATTTCCGGGATTCAAAATTAGCCCTCGTTTTTCCCAATTTCATCGATTGAAACCGCAGTAAACGGCACAAATTAAAGGCATTTGTGTAGTGTTGGTATAGCTGCCTCCAGCTGTCTGCCCTCCGTGTGTGACGTCATATGCAAACCACCTATTTTGTACAAAAAAAGAAAACAAACATTCCACAGAATCAGTCTCCCATTCATTGTCTATGTAGCAGCTCTGGACTCTATACTCGGGCTTTGAGAGAGAGTCGCTCATGTTCACAAATATTGATTGAACTTTTCTAGTCCATGGAAATAACACATTGGAATTCTTAATTCAGGTGGCGTTCTCCTTTTAATGTTTTGCGTTTGCTTAATAACATTGCATTGTATCTATATTTCAGTCCCTTGATGTTCACATATTATGGACACATTTATTTATATTATCAGGGTTTCATAAATCGGGATCAGATGTCAGACCTGTGAGACCATTGGCTTTTATCATAGATTTTCTATGCAGCTGAATTCATCCTTGAGCTGAAAAAAGAACCTTCTGCAACTGATGAATGCAATGTAGCAGCCAATGATAATGAGAAAAAATGAGTGTTTGCTGTTGCTGCACTGAGCTCATTATCTGTGTGTTGTGTACGTTGATCAACTTTAATGCAAGCAAGCTTGCACTGTTGTGTCCTCATCCTACTAAACAAAACTGTGATGTTTATCTTCCTATCTCCACTTAAACATCAGCTGAGTATCCCTGGTTACCATTACTATTACTTGTGCTTTACCTGAGTTACATTTATCTTACGAGTTTAGCGTAAGTGAAGTACAAATACATGATTCAAGAGTTGTTTCTCAATTCCATAATATATATTCATATGGAAAAGTGATAAAATACACTAAAAGAGGATACATTTGCCTGTTTTTTTTGTGGTAAGACAGCTTTAAGAACATCTCAGAGCACAAAACTAAAAAAAAAAAAAGAAATCAATGGAGTTAATAAATCTTTGGAAAACATTTTCCGTTCATATTGTTTTTCTCCTAATTTGAAAATGGCAGCAGGGTTCCACAGTTTAATTGAAGTCGGTTGGCGACCGTATTGTATCATTTCCTGTCATTAATTTCTTGTGTACTAGCTGTCACAACAGTATACTGTTAAACATACACAGTGCATTCTTACTGTATTAGTAAGCAGGGTGGGACTGAGACACAGCCAAGGATATGTACTGCCACACACACTTTAAGAGCCATTTGCATTGTGTACCACACAGTCATGTTGAATTTGCTTTACAGTTTATTTAACAAAACTGTAAAAAATGTTTTAATTGAGCTGCATGTGAACCTGTAGATTGTAGGCCTTATTCTCTGAGTGCTCCCACAGCAGAGCTCCAGTGCAGAGAGTTTATGAGCATCAAGGTACTCCCCCACTGTTTGGAGGAATATATCTCCCCTCAAATCCACAATTATGCACAAGAAAGTCACATTTAAAATCAATCAATGGAAACTTGATTTCCCTTTAGCATTGGGGGGTGGGGGGGGGTGATCCCAGAAGCCTTTTGACTCCACCTCCAGCGCAGCTTGCGGCCTTGAATCGAACATTCATTGCTGTTGTTGATTGGTCCAGTCTCTCGTCTGTACAGTAAAATTCCAACAAAATTCAAAATATAATTAAAAAAATTACATCCAATCCAACGAATTGTCCAAAAAAAAAAAAAAACATTCCAAAGCTAGCTTTATCCAAACCGGTTTAAAACAATCTACTACAATCGTGCCAGCCATTTTCATCTTTGAGCTTTGAGCTTGTTGGATTATACATCCAACGTTTGCCTTGAGCAGAAATGTTCCCTTTTACTTCCTCCATGGATCTTTGTATCCAGGATGTAGGCTATTTCTTTCGGTCTTTGATTTTTCTCTGGGATTTCCAGTTAGGAGCGCAGTATGTGCTGGGCCTTCTCTGTCCCATGTTGTCACCAAGGCTGCAGCTCTTTGACACTCCAGCTACTTCTGTTCAGAGGGAGTTTTTCTTCTAGACAAAACAGAAAAAAAAACAAAAACAGAATCAGTAATGAATAAAGCAGGATAATTGTTTTTTCTTTTCTGTCTAGAACATCTAAATCGCCCACCATCCACATCCCCCACCTTCCCTTTGAACCTCATGCAATCATGCACACGTATGCACATGCAACAATGTACCAGCAGGCCAAACTAGTGCAGGCATTAGCAACCCCAGGTGTGGGAATCACCCCCTTTCTTGCACACATACACATTTCTTCGGACTATTTCTCCATCTGTCACTTACCCGCATACTTAAAGCAGTAGTCATTAGTCGCCCTCACCCGCCCTCTCTTAATGAGAAAGCAATTACCATAGGTTTCTCGCCAATCCCATTGGCCTGGCAGCGTTGTCCGAAACCTGCCTCCCCACCTGCTTTCAGCTCTGCGTCTGCTTCTCTCTCAGATTCGCTTCTCTTCCCTTGTACCTCTTCTCCCTTTCACTGTGGCTGCAGACTCTCTCTCTTTCTCCATCCTCTCTGCAGCCTCTCTCTTTCGCTCCTCCCATCTCTGAGCTCTAGGCTGCTCTGGGTTTTAGACGGATCACTCTCACAATGGTTGATCAATACAGGTATTGATCCACTGGCAAAATGTTTATAAAATCATTCTGGGCAGCTGCAGTGCAGTGGGGAGGGGAGGCGGGGCGACGAGAGGGCCAGCATGCCATGCCATTCGCCTGCGAGAGAGCCAGCACGATCCTGATTGGCTGCCTGTCTACCCGCCTTGCCAGGAAGAGGGCTGGCATAGTCTGCGTTTCTTTGTCATTGTTGCTTGGTATACCACAGCCCTCCCTGGCTCTCGCCGCTAAACTTTCCGGACCACCAAAGCAGCAGTTTAACCTTCTCGCTGCTCCGTGTTGACTGCTTGCCAAACAGTGACGCCCGCTCGCTCTCCTTTTACATCAGCCAAGAAATTAATTTGCATAAATTAGCAAGCTGCAGGCGATCCCAGTCTAATGATCCACTGTCATTTCATGTCCCCTTTCTCCCCTATCTTAGCAGGAAAACACTCTCCTTAATGCCGCTCTGGTGCTTGCCTACCACATGCCCACTGTGGGAAATGTGCCACTTCCGAATCCTTGCCCCTGTTTCACACACCAACACACTAATGCTGCATTCACATGCTCCTCGGATAGTCCCATTTCCCAAATTGGGAAATCCGACTTTGGTGTGTTCATGAGCTTTAAGTCATAATGTGGAAACCACATGGACGCTACAAAGATGTGTTGTATGTTGTTTCCAGTATTTGCGTGACAACAAAGAGCAAAGTCTGTCCCAGACTTCTTGCTTGCACCAGTACATTCCCTAAAACCACTAAACTATTGCTTTACCCGATTTCATTCAGGGTTAATGCTAATAAATTATTTTTCTAACTAATATAGGTCACTCTGTGTGGACAGCAACCAGCAGCTCGTCCCTAATTACAAATGCATGTGAGCAAAAAAAGATATGCAATACATGAATGAATAAAACGTTTCTGACCATCAACCCAATATTTACTGTCAGACTTTCTGAGTTGTTCTGAATTGACTTGGGTATTCACATGAATTTTCCCTGGAATTCATTTTTCCGATTATTCCAACACCACATGAAGGCAGCAATACACACACACACCATGGATCCCAGCATGAGCAAATATAGGGAGGCTCATAGGCTGGCAATGTGCAGAGGAACTCCTATCCACAGCATGTCCCTGTTGTATTGTCATGAGGGAGCAGGGAGCAGTCTGGGGACAGGCCTCCCTCCTGGCTCTCATCCTTGCTTCCCTCCTGACTCTCACACTTTGAAGCTTACTGTAAATGAAATTACTCAGCTCCGGTCTTTGTTACTCCATTGTGGGGATCATTAGCAACATTAGCAGCAGCACAGCAACCACAGCAGGCACACCGTTGCTGCAGTGGGGATGAATGCTACTGACAGGCCAGCAAACTCAAACACTGGAACACTTAAAGAGATACTTTGCAGCTCTGTGTCATCTAAAGGTGAGCACTGTGTGTAGATGAACGGTGGTTGGCTTCCCTCCGTGGTTGTAGCGCACGGAACGGAGGTCTGCCGAGATCCGCCGGATGACGCAAAATGCGTACAATGGGCACCGCCGGGAGATCTCGGCAGACCTCCGCTGCTCGGCTCAGCGGGGAGTTCTGTGCACTGCGACCACGGGGGGAAGCCAAACACTGTTCATCTACACACAGTGCTCACACTGAGGCTAAGGTTACACTTGTCTTTTCAATGTGATTTTTGTGATCACATGCGCCAAATCAGAACTCAGATCTGTCCACATATGTGTGTCCACATTTGACACTTTAATGCAACCTGCCTGGTCAGATAGTGATCAGATATATTCCCAGCAGTAGGTTGATCCAAAATTACACTCGGTGCACAAGAGAGCCTTCTTCTTTTCTTTATATTTCGTTTATTTTGTAATGAGAGACGCACTTTGTTGCGGAGAGAGCAGTGGAGACTGCCGGTCTCAGCTGTGCTCCAGCAGCTGACAAATCTCTGCTAATTCGCTGATAAACACATTTAATTTCCTATATATTCTTCACAATAAAGGTGCCCTGTTATTTTGTTATTCATAAGCTTTTATTGTGAAGCTGCAAAATCAGGAAATGTCTGGTTTTCATTAGTAGTAGCAGAGTAGCCGAACTTGACTGCTGTATTAAGCGAAAATGAAAGTTTAAACAGTAGGAGAGATACTCGTCACGCAGATCTACGTTTGATAAATTGTTCCGGATTGTGCCCAGATTTCTGTCCACACTACTGTGCAATCTGATCAGGATGCGATCCTGACCGCTTCGGGATGTGGTTTCGGTCACTGGATCACAATGTGAGCAAGATCCAGTCTGGGACCAGACCTGACAGTTAATGCATCCTGGCACGATCGGATGATAAAAGTCGCATTGAAACGACAACTGTAACCGAGGCCTAAGATGACACAGAGCTGGAGTTAAATCAGCAAAATATCTCTTTTAAGTGCAGTGCAACTAGATAGCAGATTCAAGTGACATGGTTTATCAAAGGCTTTGTATTCCAGGGAGGGGCTCTTCTTGCTTATGTCTTGTTGAGCGATGATGTATGAGATGTTTCTTTACACAGAGAAGATAATTGCAGCGTGGAGCGCAGTGTGGTGTAACTTTTTCCAGAATCACAACTTACTGAACCAGACTAACATCTGTCAGCCATAAGGCCAGGCAGCCTCTGTGACCCAGAGTTAACCTCGCCCCTCTGGGGTGTGTGGCTTTGTCTGTCCCCCTCCCTTTCTGGCACCTACCGTAGACCCAGATGCCCAGATACTGGCCAAACCGCAAAGTCTGGGCCTGCCCCAGCCCATCTTCTATTAAAGAACAGTGTTCGAGCTAATTATGGGAGATGATCCATATGACAGTAGCTGTCTTTAAGTGTTGCATTCTTTTAATTAGCTGCAGCAGTTGCTTCTGCTTGGCGCCTGGTGGAAAGGAGCTCCTGGATTTTTTTTTTTTTCCCGAGGCCTCATCCAGTTCTCTAAACCTGGAGCCCCAGCAATATGATCAGCACACATGTACACACACATGCACACCCATGTAGGAAGTGTCACTCACACATACGCTGGAGTGTGGTAATTACTCTAACACATCCAGAACTGGCCACAGCCCATTCATTACCATAACATGTTGTAATGAAGTTTAATCCCTCATCATGTTGTCTGTGGTTGGGGAGTGGTGTGTGGCTGCTATCCTCCACTACTCCAGATGTCTTCCAGGCTGTCTCTTTTTACTGCTGCAGTAGACTGAAGATATTCAGTCCCCCACCTTTAGCCATTTCCTTCTTTTTCATCTCTTCTTTTTTCAACCTTGTAAATTAATTTTGACCTCATCCATCTTTGTTTCTTCCCTCCTCCTTGATGCCATTTTTCACCTTCTGTTCCTTCGTCCACATACCCTCCCATCTCTAAGAGAGTGTACTGTTATTTATGTCATCTGAATGCAGCGGCTCTTTGCTGCATGCGTCTCGCAGTAATCAATTTCAGCTCAGACAGCATAACCAAGCAAATCGCTGCACTCATTTCAGCATGGGCATAGATGTAACCCATCTCGCTCATTTTCTCCCTCCTGCTCCTTCATTGGAAGACATTTTGTTCTCACTCTGACGCCATTATGTCAATCACCACAGACGTGTGGTGATGTGTGAATGCAGCTGCTAAATGAGGCAAGCAATGCTCATTAGAGAGTTTACATCTGTTAATGTATACCACTTTTGTTGCATACGATTGTCATTTTTCAGTCTGTGTGCATACTTGGAAGTTTTTCAGAAGTTTGATGGCTTTTAGGATGAGTGCGTGCAGGATGCACCTCCCTCTTTGTATTACCGTTCTCAAAATCCCTTCGCTACACCATGGGGTCCCCAACCACCAGGCCGTGGCCCGCTACTGGGTCTCAAAGCATTTGCTACCGGGCCGTGAGGGAACAATATAAAATGTAATGACATTGATCTTGGCACGGTTTGTCTGTCAGTGCTGCACCTTTCCTCACCTCACCCCTACCACGCCCACAACACACACACACAAGGTTATTACCGGTCATCACCTGCTGACCTACTAGATGTGCGTGTTGCAGCTTAACGAGTAAAAAATTTGAATAAAAAACAAATGTCGCTTGAGAGTTTCTTCAGTAGGGGAGATAAAAGACCTAATGGTGATGATAACGCAGCGAGAGCAGAAGCAGAGGTTACAAAAAAGAAAGCTTCCTTCAATATGGATTTAATTGCGACCAGTGACTCGCATGCTCCGAGTCCTGTGCTATGTGTTTAATATTCAAACTGAAATGTCTTGATACTTGTGACTTATGAAAACCATAGTTTACTCGTGACTTATAAAGTCTCCGGTCATTTTCGTCGCAACCCCCCCCCAGCGGACGTCGGTCCGCGTTTCAAAATAGGTTGTGGAACCCAATGGCAAGTTTTGAAGAAGATTCGGATGGTGCAATGAGGCAGGCCTGCACTGTTCTTTTGGTAAATGATTGTAAAGATCTACAAAGAATATATTTACAACATTAGCTGTCTAACAGGGACGTTCTTGCACGTAAACCTACATAAACATTTGTTTAATCATCACTGACAGGACTATATGAGTCTAGCTTGTATTAAGTATCGAATCTGAGTTTGCAGATGATGGACTAAAACATCACGCTATGTCTTTTAAACTCTGGCAGCGGCATGTGACATTGACTTGACCAATCTACACATCTGTTCATGCGTATTTTAATGTTTCATGTGGCGTTTTCTTTGGCAGGGAATTGGCCATTTTAATGCCAAGGCTCACCCCCACATGTGTAAATGTTCCACCAGAACAAGTTACCTCCTGTCATTATTTTGCAGAAGCACTGTAGTTGCATCCGGGGCTTAGCGCAGCCCAAGAGGATTGTGATTGGTTTAAAGAAATGCAGACAAGCCGGAGTGTTTTTCTCCCTATCCTAGAGTGAAAACGCACTGGAGCCAGACCATACTCCAGCACTCACACAGCGCTGTGGGGATAAGTCTGGCTATGCGAGACTAGCGTAAGACTGGACTTCTTTCATTCAGCATTTTCAGAATCTTCCTCGTCCTTACTGGGCGACAGCATAGAGTGTAAGAAGCAGGATTCTCCCACTGCTGTATGAATGAGAGTCAAGCTGTCAGCTCTCCTGTATCCTTTTCTCTGCCAGCCATCCTCTTTGTACAGCAGTTGAGACCACCAGTTAATGCAGCTGCTGGATTGGCCTCTTTCCTAGCTCTGCTTTTATTGATTTCAGCCAGACACAGAGACAGACAGAAAGAAAGGGCCTTTTCAGGAAGAAGTTAAACGGTCAAGTAGCGGGTGGAGGGTGGCTTTCACCACTTTATTGACGAGGTGGAAAAATGTCACTATTATGGAGGCCCTTGCAGCAGATAGCGAGCTGATTGGATGAGTGCCCCCAGGTCAGAGTGGAGCACGTTCCCCCTGCAGCCAAACGAGAACAAATAAAAGGGCAGAGGAATCCGCTTGAACTGGAGGTGAGGTTTCTCTCTACCAGGCCTCTCTGTAGGCAACATTTCTCTGGGTGTGCAAGGCAAAGTGCTTGGAATTTGGACCGAGTTCTGATCTCTGGCGGACTCCTTCCCTCTGATCTCTCTTCTAAAAGCATTCTGGGTTTGCAGCATTTTATAGCTCTAGGGACTTCCATGTTGTAGCTTATGTGTTACACAAGCCCATGATGCATACAGATGTTGAAACTGGTGCTACATTGCAATAGCAAAGGGTGAGAGATGAAGACATCGATGAGGAATACAGAGACTTAAGGTGGTGATCAAGCGGATCACACAGAGACACGATGCTGTGGATGCAGCCATTTGAAAGACTCCAGGGCAGGCAGAATTTGGCAAATGGCTGACTGGCCTGAGTATGACGTGAATAGCCGTTCTCACATTTAAACATATGTCCGGACCTGATTCGGTGTTACACCGAAACGGTTTCCCTCCCGACACTATTTTGCAGAGGCACCGTCGCTGTACGCGGGGCGTGGCGCTGCCCAGGATGACTGTGATTGGTTTAAGGAAATACAAACAGGCCAGGGGTGAAAGCACGTTGAATCCAGTCCTACCCCCAGCAGCACTGTGGAGATAGGCCTGGTTACGTGAAACTAGGCGAGGAGTGGCGCCTGGGTTGAGCTTGCAGGCGGCAGGACATGACGCGGATTACACCGCGGTCACCGGGTTGGTAATTTGGTCTTAAACAACCGAGTCTCTTGCCGTTCCTTGAATTTGTCTGATGATTTCGGCATCAGCCCTTACTGACAGAAGTTCCTGGATCTCACCATCTCTCCAGTTAGACATTTTCATTGGCGTCTTTGTGTAAATGACCCTCCTTCTTCACCCTCTGTTTTCTCTTCCAGTTTTGCGTTCAGCCACATGACAGAAACGTCATCAACACTCCCGCTCGC
>JAOVVB010111142.1:0-12772 GCA_028570985.1 Heterobranchus longifilis
TACATATTTGACCACTTATTTTTTGACATTTTAGGGGAAGCTGAGCTTCCCTTGCAGTCTTAGAGCAATCGCCACTGCTACACACACACACACACACTGAAGTAAGACCTGGAGTATACTACACACACACACACACTGAAGTAAGACCTGGAGTATACTACACACACACACACACACACACACACACACACACAGCTTTCTTTGTTTAAAGATACGACAGCGTGTCTGGGGTGTAAAATTAAACTTGTTTAATCAACAAAGCTCCTTTTTTTCTTTTTAGTCAAATAAAATTGTCCACAGATCCTCGTCCAAGATTTGAATGTGCAAGCATGGGAGTTTAGCGTGCCTGTATTCCTGAAGTACAGTCAAGCATGTTTCAGTTTCAACAACATCTCACCGATACCTCAACACAAGTCGAAATACGATCTGAACTCTTGTTTTAACTCTTGTCTGCATCAACATGAAATATTAACTTTGCAAAATGTGGTTGACATATTCTTATTGGTGATGAGGAATAACAACTCTGGAGGCATAAAAGTCTCTGCAGTTGTTTTCTCGTCTTTGGAACGAAACTGAGAGTTATGGGAAGATTGATTTCAACAAATCTTTAGTCGCGGTACATGCATGCAAATGTAGTCACAACAGACAGAAACTGCACTGCCAAAACTGGTTTTCCTGAAAGTAACCAGTGAGCAATTATAACAATTTATCACTACCCTTTCAAAAAAGCAGCTCACACACTATAATACCATTTACTAAAGAGGCAAGTCAAATCCATTAAGTTGTAGGACAACAGATAAAAGGTCATAGGTCATGAGACTTTTGTCTCCCAGGATGAATCTGTGATGATTTAGTATGGGGAGTCTCATCTTAAAGACACATACAGAGTCTTAGTATTAGCCAGCATTAGACCACCCATTGCACAGAAACACACATATACAAATAAGGTCAGATTTAATCCTCAGTGGTGGGAGATACATGACACTCACTGTATCAACAGGCCTGGAAGGGTCACCGAGGGAGAGGGCTGGTCTTTAACGCCTTTGTCGCGACCAAAAAACATCCAGCCAGATAATGATGTGAATCTAAAAGGCATTCTGGGAAAACACAGCTGACTAATGAAGGGCTAAACCCCCAACAGACACTGACATGATAGCTTATTACTAAAGCTGCTTTCACACGTGCACTGCGACCCTGAACTTATCTAGACTTTACCCGGAGGAGCTGTACGGGAGAATGTCCCAATCATTCGACAATAAACAGACTTTAAAGACCAGGCTTAAAAAGACAAAATGGAGTGAAGCCTGCATGTTAGACAGCTTACACTGCACTGCTACTCTGACTGTACTTTACTACTCTACTCTCAGAGCATGGTATATGCAATGCATCGTTTGCAATCAGGTGATGTAGGGGCTTTTCACACTGCATATTCTTTGCCCAGGACTATCCTTTAACAGTTGACCATGGGATAACTTCTTAGCCCCTTTTCACACACACACACACAGTTGACCCAGGGTTAACCTCAGCCCAGGGCTATATATGATTAACTGCATTTCTACTGGGTTAAATGTTGGTTCAAACATCGAAATAATGTTACAATTCCAGAATTCCATTAGCCCCCGTTTCACACTGGAAACTTTTAGCCCCGGGTTTAGTCGATTTTCAGGGTATAACCCCGCAAACTCTGGAGCAGGGCCAGCAAGCCCTAGGCTAAAGTCGGGGTTAGCCCACTTTGCAATGTGCCAGGATTCTGTCAGTGTGAAAGCTTTCTTAGCCTCACGCTAACAGCTCCCTTAGCCTGCGGCTATGTGCACAAAAGCCCTTAGATTACTAAGGGCTGGGTATTGTTCAAAAACTTTCAATACCGATACTGATACCGATACCTTGACTCCGATACCGGTTCTTGAACGATAATTTTTCCGATATCAATTTTATAAAAATCTGTTTTAACAAAAAGAGATTACAAATGCGACACACACTGTAATCAAGCAACACACATACACACACACAAGCCCCATCTCTGTTTGTAACGTAGTATTTTTCCTGAATGCCTCTACGACGTGTAACGTTAGACAGCCAATCAGCAGCATTATTAGATCTTGGTACATGCTGCTGGCTCACTGACGCTGATGAGATTTACTCTTATTATCATTACTGAAATCTGGTACTGAATGACAAGGCTTTTTCCAATACTCTATATACTATCTAAGCAATTCGGTCGGTGCCATAAAAGTATCAAAGTTCGGTACCCAGCCATATAGACTTTATATTGGTTAATTTGACATTAAGTGGACCATATCTCATTTTTAATAAAAAACCAATTGATCTCATACACGTACTGCACATCAGCCAGCTCATACATCAGTCTAAGCTTAATATGCAATGAAATGTTCAAAGTGCTTTCCTGTATTACTGAAATTGAGAATGGTACTCAAGGACTTTATTTTCCTCTTCACACTCCATCCAACATACCATTTATTGTGGCATTTCTGAAGTGCCATTATTAGGTGCTATTACGAGGTGAATTACAGTCTATCTCCGAACACACATGCTAACTTCAATGACACTGTAAATGTACACAAACGCAGCAGCTGGTGCGTAGGCCTCCCATCAGTACATCTCACACACTGATAGACCCCCATTACTTTAATATGAAAATCACAACCACATGAAATTTCTCCCATGGTTCAAACATACAGCGGCTGGCGACCGCACTGTATGGCAGCCTGTCGCTCCGGTTCTGTGTTTTTTTTCCCCTCCTCTCCCTCATCCGTACATCAGGCACTTCAAGGTTTGCCAACCATAACACAGTTGGCACAGAATGTGCCCTCCCATCACTGGTGCACGCCAACGTTTTCGCGTCTTTCTTCTCTTTTTTTTTTTTTTTTTCTTCTCCTCGTCATCTGTTTATTTTGGTTTTCCTTTTCTTTTTCCGAATGGAAATTTTGAGGTCGATTGGTGTTGCCTGTTCCGGGCGAACAGTTCCGAGCACAAAGGGTAGGATGAGGGATGGGCGGAGGGCTGAGGAGAGACAGCGAGAAGTCGCGGGGGAAATTTAGATTTGTACGAGGGAGCTTCAAAACGGCTCCCATGTGTTCTTTATTTCAGCTGGGGTTTGATGGCAAATGGAGCGAGGCGAGAGCTGGCTAGACCCTCTACCAGACACACAAGTACTGTACGTGCACGCACACACACACACACACACACACACACACACACACACACACACACACACAGAGAGAAATACGTACATACTCTGCCCACTATCCCCATCCGCCAACCACATCCACTGACTACAAACCGATACAGAGCAGGACTGTACTTTCCCAGACCCCGCTGCCAGTTTGGACTTATTACATTACCTAGATTGGGTTTATGACAATACAACAAGACACTGAGGTTTAAAGGAATGTAGGTCTGTCTCACAAAGCCATGAATATACACGTATCATAGATTACAGTCATCCAGGGGAGGCAATTGAGAATACTTTCTCTTTCCCAGGAGCAATCTGCTTCACATTCAATCAGTTTCAGGTCTGGGAGCTGCCAGGAGACTGCTGGCCACGGAGCGGGGCTTCCTGCCTTGCTCAAGGGCAAACAATGCAACTGATGAGAGGGACGAGGACATTACTCATTCACTTCTTCGTCCTCCCGTCCATCCGTGAACCCACTGTGTCATACAACACGGAAGCTCTGGTTAATTACAACTTGGGTTTCTCTTCTGTCGGTAATGACGGTTGATGACAACGGAAATCATTTTCTCATTTGTCTTCTTTTTCTCTTCCAATTAAATTTGGCTAACCTGTCTGATCAGCTGCTCATGTCTGACTTCTTTTGTCAGGGAGGCCGCCGCATTCTGAGACCTCAGCAATTCATCTGGTCGATACAATGTTATTATTAAGAAATGATGGCCAAAACTATTAAAGCTGCATTAAGCTGTTAACACAACACTGACCTATTATACAAGCAAACATTTATACATCCAGCAGACATGGGGGAACATTTGCATTCATTTGTAGGCGTGTCCCTGACGAAGAATTTACAGTACAGTCGAATCTGTTTGGTCAAGTCTTGCCTGTCATCGATAAAACATAATCAAATCAAAAGTTATCAAAGTGGAAAATTCACCATGTAAAATGGTCTCAGTACACTTTACAGTTAAAAATGCATTAAAAAGTATACCATTTAAAAAAAAAGAAATAGCACATGACATACAAAATACAGTTAAAAAAGACATGTCACAGAGATAAAAGATCATTGAATTGTTTTTTTTGCTCATTGATCCCTCTGTTTAAACTTTGTGTATCTGTAGAAAAATAGCAAAAACAACCAAATTATTGGCAGCGATACATGTCAACTTAGCTGTTGTTTCAGAACAACAGTGTGTGTGTGTGTGTGTGTGTGTGTGTGTGTGTGTGTGTGTGTGTGTGTGTGGGTGTGTGTGTGTGGTAGGCTGGGTAGGGTGCGGCACTGTCCATAATACTTGCCACCGTCTACACAAATAGGCTATACATCATTTATTATAAGAAGCAACCAAGAAATTCTACATAAAATCAGACCGCACCCCTGTATATAATGGAATGATTTCATATTACAGGTAGTCATTCATTTTCATTGTTAATGTAAAAAATTTTGATCGTCGCAGCTTTGAAATAAGTCCCTCGTAATAAATCACGATTTTCCTTTAAGAGGATGAATTTATTGCGTTAGTATTTGACTTGACTTTTGATCCCATTCGTGACATAACCTTTGAACAAAAGCAATAATGTTGAGTCTGAATGCAAATGATCGTTACAAATGACAACAAACGGCCTCCGTTGTTCTTTAACGCTCGCTGCTCGTCAGACTCTAATCCGCCAGAGCAAATGTTCTGTTTCTTGCTGCTGGGAGGGAAGGCGGTCATGGAAACGAGCATATTACAGATAAACACAGGAGGTGAAGCCCTCCTCTGTTTGTTCTGCTGTAAACATGAAAGCACTTTCATGCTGCTGGAATGCAGCGGCCTTGTGTTTCCGAGTGCATATGTGTGCTTTCATGTATGAATGTGTATAGAGCTCTATATCTGTTTATCCTCACCCTTGCATGTGCTCAGCACTGTTGCTCAACCTTGAGGTGTCAGCGATATCGCTGCGTTATGTTTCCGTGAACAAATTGAGCGTGCTCGCTGCCATTTGTAGCACAAATGTTGTTGCAGTAACAGGCGGGACGTATAGCTATTCTAATCTTGGCTGCCGATGGGAGATGGAGCTCCAAAGTTCAGCTGCAGCCAAACTCTCAAACCCAGATGAAGAAATACCATCAGCCAGCCATTTGTCAATTTGAAATAAATGGATTTCTTGAGGTTTCCTCAGTGTGCTGCGGTGAACACATATCTTGCATTCAAGGCATATGGTTGTAAAGAGAGTATACATAGAAACAAGGGTCATAAATCTGTGTGTGCAAGTCTGAGAACGTTTTTCAACATCAGTATACATCTATCACAGATACTGATGAGACCATGTTTGAGATCGTTGGCATCTCACACTGCTAATACTGCTGAAGGATGAGGCTTGTATTACAGCAGTAGTATGTCTGAACGTTTAGCAACAAATAGACAATACAAAAACCAACCACAGCCCATATCTGCTACCACTGTGGCACAGGATGTGATTGCTGACATGCGTGCATTGTGTTAAGATGACATATTCCTTCATTACAACATGGCCAAGGAAGCTTTTTCCTCTTAGTTTAGTCAACCTATCAAAGACAACCAACGTTCTTTTAACCATTAATGTTTTTCTGCAGCACGTCCTCACACCTACACGACAGAGCAGGCTGTTTTCCAGTGACTCCCAAAACAACATATGACCGTTCTATTTAACGCTTAGCTTAACTTGCTTAAGATTAGGCAATAAACTTTAGGAAAATGTCATGGTTTGAGTATGTTTGTTACGGATGTAAGTAACATTGGTTAACTTAAAGAAAAGTCAACGTTGACTTTTGGTTTTACACGGGACACAAACAGCAGTCTCCTGGGGAAAAGTCCTGTGTTTGTTTGACCAATCCATTCAGCCCAGCCTCCTCCTTACTCAGACTTTGTCGCTCTTTATACTACATCACCTGATTCCCTCCTTTGCTCCCGCTGTAATTACTACAGCCACTAGAGGTAAACCTTAACCAAAGAAGTATACCAGATCAGAAAGTTTGGGTTAATTTGGAAGGCAATGACGTGACGTGACATTCTGTCATTTAGGATGGCCGGGTGGAGGACAGGGAGTTGGATGCATTTCTTATGTGTCCAAAATCTCTTTTGGCGTGTTTGCCCACTGATCAACTTTTTTTCAAGTTCGTGTGGCTCCATCTTGGTATCCAGTTCTAGGGCTGAACAATTAATCGAAATTTTATAGAAATCGCAATTATGGCCTACTGCAATATTCAAATCGCAGATGGCACAATATTTGTTAAAGTCAAAATATGTGTCAAAATACAATTTTAAATCAAATATTGTGCTGCAGAGATGTCCCGGCCTACACATTGTGTTCTATAGACTAAATCACACCATGATCATTTTTATATATTTATCAATAAAAATGTACAGAAGGCCAGCAGGACTTTTTTTGCCAGGTACATTTTTCCCTTTTTTTTAAATTTCTTTTCGTCTGTGAAAAGAAGTGATTTTTTTAAAATGATAATTTTTTAATTTTTTTTAGAAAAACTGAGGCTGGAAAAAAAACATCACCTGTTTTCACAGATGAGGGAAAAAACATCCTGGGATCTGTAAAAATGAGAATAATGACGCAAAAATTATCAGTCAAAATAATTGCAATTAGATATTTTTTCTAAATCGCTCAGTCCTATCCAGTTCTCTTAACACTTCGTTGGTGTGAACGCAGAAAATGCTGGATGATGTCACAGAGCTACTGTCCACAGATCACAGATGCAGTGGATAATAAACTGCCCTGACCATGTTCACTGTAATAAATGAATATGTACCCCGGCCAGCACGCTCTTATTTGTAATATGAGCAGTTGAACTGCTCTTAAAAAATAATGGGTCACTTTAACTACTAAACTCAGTAGGATAGCTGTAACAATGAGCAACCTGTGGCCTTCCAGTCTAGACGCACTGTAACAGGTTCCCTTGTGACTGCGATTATGCTCTTAATCTCACGGAAAATGTCAATGATCTGTGCTAAATAACTTGACCTATAGCCTTGAAACACATACACATGCAAACATGCACTGTGCAGATCGGCCATTTGGTTTCTCTCAGACACAGGAAAAGGTGGTATAACAGATTACTGGGATATACATCGATCAGGACGCTGCATCGCTCCCCAGGTTCTCACAAACACACATTTAAATCAAGCCAGATCCTCGCATGGGGAGAGCTAACAGCAGACCAGATGTGGCTGTAATGTTATTTTAATGTTGGATTTACAGAGAAACTTCTATAGGAAAAACACGATTCACCCTTCAACACCTCATCATCAGCACTAGAGCTACTGAAGCGAAACAAATCGTCTGAAGATGAATCTGAGCTTCATGTGGAGGCGGTCAAAGACTGAGTGCAGCGCAGAGATCTGATAGCATCACTGCCAAACATTCGGATGTTTTATCTCCTAAAGTTTGGCAGCTCTGCTGTCTGGTGATGATGTTTGTTAACATTGCTATGGAAATGTTGGACATAACAATTATTATCATAATGGGAGTCATGATGAGGGAATTTCCACTGAGTGTGTGTGTGTGTGTGTGTGGAGGAGATGTGTGTGTGGAGGAGATGTGAGCAGAGATATGTGTGTGATGATACTGGTGGTTTGGACTGAATCATCATGCAGGTTTCTACGGCCAAGTCTCTTCATCCACGGTGGCTCTTCCTTTTCCCTTCTCTCCTCATAGCTTTATCTTACGGGAAACATTCCCGTTCTTCGTTTCATGAGCGACCAGATACTTTGTGTTTAGAGGAGCGAAAGTGAAAGCTTTCATGGAAATACGACTGACTAACGGATCAGACCTGGAGGACATTTTAAGGTGGTTTTCCTGCATCACAAAGTGCATTTCCATCCACCTGGTTTTATGCACATTGTCAATATGCACATAGAAAAATGGACTGGAAATGCTAAAAAGAAGTCAAAATGTTGTAAAAATGTTTTTACGCTTGTCTGAGTTATGCAATATGCAACAAAGTGCAATGGAAAAATACATGGTGATTGATAATAACGTTGGTTTTCCATAGTTGGAGCTCTTTTAATAATATCTTGTTGCATTTCTTCTGCAATGATTTAATGGCACCTAAATAGCTAGTTAACACCACCAAATGTTTTTTTATTTGCAGAACAGTCGTGGATGGAAGCGCAAATTAATTTGCATTTTCTTTTGCTGATTTTCTGGAAATTTGGTTAAAATTTGTGCTAAACTTGGACTGAAACTTGACTAATGTAACTTAGTTATTAGCTTATGTTGGCTAATGTTAGCAAACTTTAAGTAGATATTGCTGTAAAATGGACATCACGAATATGGTAACACTTTTCTACTTGTGCTACTGTTGCACAACATTGTGGCTTTTACCATTATCACATAATTGTCACTTGTGAGTACAGTGGCTGTTCAACAAAAGTTACGTCTGCTCACTTTAAGGCCTCAGTGAATGACATGTTAACATGTTGTGAGTAGCGACTGGACGAACACACACTCAGATCAGCTCGCTGTAGGCGAGGGTTAATTCAAAGTCCGGTGAGGCTTTCTTTAGTTTTAACGCTGCGAGTTGCTGGATGTGATCAGACTCTAAAATCAGCCTCAAAACATTTCTCTGTTAACGTTCAATAATAACTTTTAAATATTTAGTGGATTGTGTGTGTTTTCCTGTGTGTGCTTGTGGTTGTGAATGGGTCTCCTGAACTACTTTCTTTTCTTTTCTTTTCTTTCTTTCCTTCCCTTCCTTTGTAATGTTCATTATAAAGGGCATTAAGGTTTGTTTTGTTTTTTAGATTGGATAGTTTATTATCCAGATAACATATCCGGATACAGATGACATTTTAATACCAGGTGTAAAAGGGGTGAATAGTCTTCTTGATAAAACGCAGCTCAAGCAGATTTCAATGAATCCATCCAGGGGCGATACATTATAAAAGCAGCTGTGGATGCCTTTGTAAGACATTAACATCTTTCAGCAATATGCGTATTTGTAGCACAACCCCTGAAGCCAAAACCATGACAGTGTTGATTAACTTAAACCATAATTAGGTTTCATAATATCCAATATGCAGGCTGTAGATTGTTGCAAGATGCCAAAATTCATAACAAGTTGAAGATTGATTGGCAGCACCTTCAGGCAGCAACGGATCGCTGTTTTAACTGGAATAACTGTATTTACTCCTTTAGTCTGTATCCAGCTTTCATTTTTATTCATATTAATGGTTCAATAAATTGTGTAATTGTCCTCACCAATTTTTGACAAGAGATCCTGTTTCTCATGCACTACGCCAGGACTCTGTGTATCCTACTGTGAAGAGCTATTTGCCAATAAGTCATCATCAATGCAACAGCATGAAAATCCTTAATATTTATTGTACTCTGTGATTTTATTCTGTTCCCGATCTAATGAGTCGGAGCTGCGGACAGTTTCTGCCAAACATTTCTGAGCGCACGCTCCAAAACAAACCCGTGCAGACGCTGGGCTGAGTCCGTCAGTCTTGTGAAATCAAACCCATTAACCTCCTCTTATTCCTCCTCCTTTACACTGAATGTTGAAGAGTAAATACGCCACAATGAGAGAGAGAGGGCAAACAAAGAGCAAGTCCACTCCCTCCTTTCATTCACAATCTCTCCCTCCTCTTCTCCTCCTTTCTTCAATCACAAGTTTACGACTACAAAGTCAAACTTATTTTAAATTAAAAAAATAAAAATCTTTGCTATAATATCAGTATCCTAAAGCTGGGCTCAGACTACAGGTGTTTTAATATCTTGAAATCTGTTTGCATCACACACATAAGGAGAATATTCACAAATGATCCTGAAACATGCACTACAGGATCTGAAAATAATACAACATCACACACTACATTAAGATTATCATGCTAGAGGTATGAATGCATCACCTCACGTCACATGATCTCATGTGGAGGTAAATGTAAACAACACGGAGACGGACCTGTTGTGACAACCTGCTGGATTAACGCTTTGCGGCGAAAAAAAAACAAAAAGCAGAAAGCTAAACGAGTCTGGATGAGGAGATCAACACGTTTGTTTATTCTTCAGCGAGAACTGGAGGTGAGGTCAGTTTTAATATCTGTTAACAGTAGCATGCTAGCTAACGTTAGCCTCAAGGGCTAGACCGTTGCTTGGTACCACCGTCAGCAGCTCTGTACTAACGTAATATTACTCGTAATCATCCAATCATATTTGAAATTATCGGAGCGGCCCCGATGAGGCTGCAGACAGATCGGCAGTTTTAAGATTGAATCTGTAAACCGCTCACATGAGCAGATAATCTGGGCCAAACATCAGAGGAGAAATCTGGCTCGGGAGCTTGGTCTGTACTGATGTTCGGCCCAGGAGAGAATCGGGAGGGGAGAATCGGGGATAAAACATCCTGAAACTCCTGTAGTGTGAGTCCAGCATTACTCTGTCCATTCTTTTTAACAGACTCTATAGTCCTGCCGCACCTCGCTTTATTTGCTCCCGGCCTTTGATCAGTTACCAACTGAGGTGTGCGTCACCGACCAGCACAGTGTCTTTATCTTTCTCTGTGTGCTGTGAATAAACTTATTGCACTTTCAATCTGCTGATCCAAATTAGGCTCCTGGATCCAGATGTGGCTGCACAATCCTGTCCCGCGTGACGTCAAGCCCGTGAGCGCTGACAGCAGGTCAGAGACAACGTTAGTAAGGGTGCTGGGATACTGTAGTAGAGGTGTGTCTGTTGCCAAGGTAACAGCACACATCCCTCTGGCCTGTGATGGTGCTATTAAATATATATCTTCCTGTTATTGAACTGTAGCCCCCTTTTGCACAATTAGCTTAAAAAAACCCATTTGCTTCTCTTTATTAATATCCACAGTTAAATAAGGGCAGCTTTTATACAGTTCACCTCATTACTGAACACAAAAGACTGAGTTTGCACAACTCAGTGTATTTGTGTCCCACTGGGCAACATTAATGAGATGAGACAAACAGGAGGATGTGCACACACATGGTCAGTGGGGTGCATGCAGGAAAAGACTGGTGATGACCGATTAGAGCTGCAACAATTAGTCGACTAATCGAATAGTCGATCGACAGAAAAATATTAACTATTTTGATAATCGATTAATCGCTAAAGTCATTTTTCATGCAAAAATGGAAGAAAATGCTGTTTCCAGCCTCTCAAATAGGGACATTTCCTGCTTTTCTCTGTTTTTATATCATATTAAACTGAATATCTTTGGATTCTGGACTGACAAAACAAGACATTTAAAGACATCGCCTTGGACTTTGAGAACTGGGATGGACATTCTTCACTATTTTCTGACATTTTATATATATTATATATTATATTTTATATACCAAAATGACTAATGGATTAATCGAGGAAATAATCGGCAGATTAATCGACAATGAAAATAATCGTCAGTTGCAACCCCACTTCAAAACATCCGAACTATCCCTTTAATGATTACATTTCTTGGCTGAGTTGTCCATGTTTGGTGTCTAAACTAAATACTTTATGTGGTCTTTAAAGACACAATCCTGTCGCGTCTGTATTTATTGCCACTCTACAGTGCTTTCCCAGCGCATGCAGAGACAGAACATGCGGTAGGTAGAGTTACGCTCACAATCCTGTATAATTACAGGTGACTAATAATGAATGGGTGAGCCAGTGTTGTCTCGCCACAGAGACTCCTAACTAAGTCGTTATAAAGTGAGAATTAGAAGAGGTGTAAGGCCAGTGTATGTCTAGGGAAATGAAAACTTTATTCTCTTTACCTCCTGCATCTCCCAGTGCTCTCTCCCACTGCGGCCTCTTTTCCAGATCTCCCTTCTGGCACGGAATCAGAAATGCACAGAGCAGCACGAGTAATCCGGCACAGACCAGAGGCACCAGGAAAAACGCACTTCGGACAGCATTCTTCATCCTCATCCTCTTTTCTTCCGCCTCAGTGCTATGAACCCCCAGCCCAGAGCCCCCCAAAGTCCCCGGCCCTCCTCTGTCCTCCCCGGCCCTGTCCCTGCCCGAGTCCCTGTGGCTCCAGTACTGCATGCCCTTCATGTCGTCTCTGTCCTGCCTGGATTTGCTGGGGAGTCGTTCTCTCCATTCGTCCTCCTCTTCCTCCTCGTCCTCCTGCGCCTCATCTTCGGCGCCCACGAGTCTTCCGGATCTGCCGCCCCGCAGCTTTGAGGAGCCCGTGCCGAGGCAGCCGTCCCTGCCGAGGCCATTTCGTGGGTAGTTGAGCACGAGGTCATCCTCTTCGCTCTCGTCCTCGCTGTCTGCTTGTGTGAGAGGGTCGTACTCCCCGAGCTCCGAGCCCTTCTTCCCTGCAGAGACAACATGTGATCGATACACAATTACTAATATATTCTCTTACAGTGTGGATGCATTAGATGTATCCTTGCTTTACTCTGTAGGTAAGGGTTTTAAAGGGATAGTTCAGATGTTTTGAAGTGGGGTTGTATGAGGTATTTATCCACAGTCAGTGTATTACCTACAGTAGACGGCGGTCAGCATGCCCCCAGTTTTGAGAAACAGACAGGAGTCCTGACACGGAAGCTAAGCAATGGTCTGCTGTGGATGGGGGCTGCAGAAAAACTTATTTTAGCC
>JAOVVB010111152.1:0-12772 GCA_028570985.1 Heterobranchus longifilis
TGGCAGCAAGACAGTGTGTGTTGAATTGAGTCCAAATAATCTACAGCGTGTGTGTGTGTGTGTGTGTGTGTGTGTGTGTGTGTGCGTGTGTGTGTGTGTGTGTGTGTGGTAATGAAAGAACATGCCATCCAGTGCAACAGTGTGTCTCATTTAATGTGTTTTTAACAATGGAGCTCTGCCACAGGAGTAAATGGTGCATTTTTGGGGGACCTTTTTCAGGTGAAAATGAATACACATTTCATGTTCTAGTGAGTATTTATAGCATCAAGGGCCAGATGTATAAAACTGTTGTCAGATCTATTAAGTACTTATGCATAGTTCTGTTTTTCTCAATTATTATGAAATTGGATTCACATGCACAAGTCTGATTTAAACTCCCACAGTTGCCCATAAACGGTATACACATCAATATCCCAGTCTGTCAATTAATTGAAAGGGCAGAGAAGAAGTAAATTTCACTGGGTTGTATTGGCAAGGTACTAAATTCAATCAGGAGAGACAAGTAAATGAAGTAAGATAATGTTTACAGATGATATTAAGTCTTGGCAGAAAGTCTTTGGCGCTTAGGCTCTACAGGGAGATTTGTGATCGAGGGGTGTCTGCCCTGAGCAGCAGCAAGATTAATCCCCCCCATGTAGTTCAGACACGGGTGGTGGTGGCTGATGGAGCTGCAAAGACTGGCAGTAATGAGGAGGGTCGCTTTGCCATTTGTGACAATTTGCACTGAAATGACAGCTGACAGAAACGAGAACAGATTTGAATAATGCAACAGCCATGAACGTACCACACACATACCAGCAGCATGAACATACTAAAGCGGGGAGGGAATCATATTTAAACAGAGGCAGCAGCAGGATGATAGACTCTAACTTCTCAGCAAGGTAACTTGCAGGCTCAGAGTCAGATCATGGGTGCTCACAGAATGATGGAAAAATGCCAATTATTGCATGACTTCTTCATGAAAACAACACGAGTTTGTTTTGCTTTCTCCAGTATTCTGAGATGTGTAGTATTAAACTGCATTTGCTGTTACCACCAGTAACCACGGTGTCACCAAATCAACCTGGGCTAAAATGTTAAGGATTGCCACTTTAAACCTACATTAATTTATTATTTGGCCACTTGGGGACAGGTGAATCAAGCTGTAAACACAACATTGACATATTATCATTATGGCAGATACGGAGCAACATTGGCATTAATTTGGAGTCATGTCTGCCTGCACCTGATGAATGCAAGTCCAACATCCACTCTCCTTTTAGTCATGTTTTAGCTCCCTTTAGCTGCTAAATGCTCCACTATGTTCAGCAGCTAGTCTCTCACAGTGTCTGCTGCTGAGCAGGGAGTGTACAGTGGCTTTTTAGAGCTTTTTACTGAAACAACTGCAGAACCGGGTGATAATTCTGTGTGGGTTTGTCACTACGAGCGACCCTTTTCACATTACATGTAGTAATGTGGTCAATCTTTAATATAAAATGTGGAGTACCTCAAGGTTCTATCTTAGGGCCTATTTTATTTGCTCTGTATATGGTCCCTTTTGGCTCCATCTTCTGCAAGAACAATGTCTCTTTTCACTGTTATGCCGATGATACGCAAATATACCTATAATATACATAAGACAGAAGTGATCGCTCCTCCATTGGGAATATAGCCACCCACTTAGGGCCTTTAACACCAAACCTTCTTGCCCATGCCAGGAATCTTGGTGTCATCTTTGACTTGGCACTGAAATTTGACAAACAGATCAACTCTGTGGTGAAAAGCTGCTATTTTCAGTTAAGGGCATATTTCTAAACTTAAGTCCATCCTCTCTCCAGTGCTAGCATCCCTGCACTGGCTACCTGTCAAATACAGGATTAATTTTAAGGTTCTTATTTCTTGTTTTTTAAACAACCGTTTATTTCAGAACTTATTTTCCCCTATTCCAACTCCAGGCTTCTTAGATCCTCTGAACAACTACTAACAATCAAATAATATCTTGGGCATTTCTAATGGAATTTGTTGATAATGGCAAAAAATATAAATATATCCAGTCTTGCCAATTTACACCATGTATGGTAGCAGCATCAGTGGTCTTTTTGGGTCATCTGATGTCATCAGTCAGTAATAATGTGTCATTATCTTGCCTTTTCATCTCAGTTTGTGCTACCAACAGCAATATTGTATCTCCCCGACTCTCTGCCTCCTCCCATATAGATTTTGCATGCACTGCACACTGCTTCAGTTTTTTTCCCTCTTATTCTGTCTGAATGGAAGAGGAGACAAAATAGAGCTGTCTGAGGAGGTCTGCTATGAGAAAGAGAGAGGCAGGATGGGGCTGTTAATTTCAAGATTTTCAGAATGAGGTTTACTGCTTCAGACAATTTACATCCCCAGGTCTTCTTACCCTCATTCTCATTTTATTGTTACATATTCACAGACATATATTTCATCTTGCAGACACTAATAGCAGAGCCATGGCTGGAGTCCCTGCAGTGAGCTGATGGGCGACTGTTGTTTTCTTCTAATAGGCTGCTTGACTCAATTTTAAAAAGTTGAGCCATTTTATGGGTGATTGTGCCACTTAAATTGTGTATTGTGTATTTGGAATACATAATTAAGGGAAAATAAAGTACAAAAAGTCCATATCATTGAGTACAATATAACTCATTATCTAGAAATGTGTGATTATTTACCTCTGGCTGCTCTGTGTTAATAATAGGAAATAAAACAAGGTGCTCATTTCTCTACATCATCTTTTGTTCAGCCTTTCATTATTCCAACAATGAATATCCAGTTCCTCAATGAACTGATGGCCTCTTTCATTAAGTCTGAGTCATGTCATTTAGATTACGACTCAAGCACGTCAAAGATGTAGGCAATGATTGACTTCCTTATTTGTTGAGCCCCACAGGACTGCGGAGGCACCTTGGAATTTGTGTGTAGCGTGACTTTTCCACAAGGTGAGGCTATGGCTCTACAGGTAGCTCTGTGTATTTTTTAAACATTAGTACGTATTTCTCATGCCACAGAAACCACTGAGAGTTAATCTTGTGTTTTGGATGTTATTATCATGAAGTGTAGTATAAGTTCAATCAGGAAGATGATATAATTTACTCACTCTTTCATCTCTCTCCCTCCCCCTTCTCCTGCTGCATCTATCAGCTGATTAGGGGCGTTCAAATTACACCAATCAGATTTGGCCACGATCTCTCTAAGCTCAATCACATCATTGCTGTCATATTTTAAACCATTCTTCTCTGTTGTTGTCAGTTGTCGTTCCGTACAAACCGATGCAACCCTCCTCCACCCCATTTACATCCAGTCTCCATCACATCAGTGCCCGGTCATGCTCCACATCCCATCATCCAGGTCCACCACCACCACCAGTGTCTAAATACAGAGTCTAATGGCCAAAAAGGCTCTTCACAATTCTCATTATTATGCGCTTTGTAATAGAAATCATTGTTCACTTTAATTGGAGTCTGTCCCGATTGAAATATTGTCAGTGTTTTTGTTCCGGTGCTCTGCACTGCAGAGTCTGCACAGATCTGACACCCGCCTGCCTGCTCTCATCCCCCGCTCTCTGAATCTCTGTGCACTGCTGCTGGCAAAGGCAGCAATGTGGCGGCGCAAAGGTTCCCATGAAAGTGAATGGGTTAGGGTTAGGGTTCGAAATTAGGGTTAGGGTTTGAAAGGTGCTACACAAATAACGATTGATTGATGTGATTGATGTGTGCAATTCAGATTGTGGCCACTATGACAAAATCACTTCACAGCCCAGCTCTGCTTCCGGGGACTTGATAACCATGGATACAAAAAAATGCAGGACATGGGTGGATTTAGGCTACTCACAGTGGCCAAGTTAATCCTTATGGAGGTTTCATGTCGAGTTCAACTTTGCTGAACTTGAACATGCAAATTTCAGTCAGTCTATCTTTACTGTGTAAGATTTATACCTGCTGTTCTACTCTGTTCTCACAGGAACAGTGCCAGCACTGTGTTTCCCTCTGAAGCAAAGCCAGGGACATCAACTGATCGTAATAATAGACAGTGAAAGCACCAGTGGCCACAACCTTTTCCATTAACTTTGCATTGAAGTGTCTTTGCTTGGGTCTTTGTTTGAGTGCAACATTGATCTCTCTACATACATTATACATATTTTTATGAAGCCACTGCTCTTGCAGCAGACAAACGTTTTTCAATAGCCCTGATTGTCAGTGTTAATCTCTTTATCTTTCTTTAATGATATTCCGGTGCAAAACATATTGTGTTTGTGTGTTCTGCTTTTTGCAGGCAGTCCCATGGAGTTGATTCATGATAATTAAGGTCCCATGAACACACAATCCATCTGCAAGTGTTTGGATTCACAACATATAAGGGAATCCATTCATTATCTAAATCCATTTAGCCTGTGTGGAGAGCTATATAGCTTTTTTCCAAAACCTGTTGGGCGAGAGGCATGGCACACCATGGGCAGGTTACCAGTTCTGAGTTTTATGTTTTAAACAGTTTGTTCGGATTCACTCGAAGTCACAAAATAACAAAATTGATCAATGCAGCTGTAGACCAGTAACTACCGTGTTCTCCAAGGTAAAATTGCAGTTTTTTATCAAAGGAGTCTGGTGGCCTTGAAGAGAGCATAGATGGATATAATGGCTCAAGTTCCCGCTTTTGTCTGACAGCAAGGTCAAATACACCTGCCTGCTTCTCCAAACTGGGGGTCTGCTGACCGCCATCTACTGTAGGTAATACACTGACTATGGATAAGTAAATCATACAATGCTACCTAAAATAATCTATCCCTTTAACACCACTGGTAGTCATTTGGGACCTTTGTATTTTTTGGTACAGGTATATTGATGAACTCTTTACACGATGGTTGAGTTTGAGTGACAAAACAGTTAATTAATTTGTAAGATGTGGTTATTGAATGCATGTTGTGTCAAAGCAATGAAAAGTGATAGTCCACATTGAGTTCTGTTGTGCTGACTGTGTGGAGAGTTGTGAAAGTGAACCATGGATTATTAATTGTAAAACAAAAATAACCTATATATAATTTGCTGTTGGATATGATTCAACAAAACTGCACGAGCAAACAACTGCAGAAAACACATAACAGCCACCACTGCAGCAGCAGCAGTAATAAGACAAAATGTGGGAATAGTAATCAGGCGAAAGCATGGAAATCAGAGCATATCCATTCCTGATTTGTGCCATAATGAAATATGACAAATGATTTATGTCTGGCATTTATTATGCTGTGAGAGGTAATTTGTTAGACTGCAAATGCATAGACATCCCCATTTGTAATTGAATCACACAAAATAATGAATATCCTACTTTGTTTAGTCTGCCTGTTTGTCTTTGTTCTATTGTTTTGTTTGCTCCTAGAAATTAATTATACCATACATTATGCAAGTGCCTTTGATTAAACCTGGGTGGTAATTTTACCAGACATTTCACTCATGACTTTTTGAGTTGTGAAACTGCAGAGAAAACATCTTGGCTCAAAGTCATGTTCAATTGATATTCATTTGGATTTTTTTTTTTAATTCATGGTACTGATGGCTAAAATCCAGTGCTGATATTCGCTATTCTTTTTAGTTCTGACCAATTTGGAGGTTCATTCTGGATCTCGGGAACACAAATCTTCACTTACAAGCGTGTCCAAGAACTTTTGATCATACAGCAAGTTCCATTTGCTGATGAAGGTCATTAGAGACAGTTAACGTTAGAATTCAGAATAATGTATCACAGATCAGGGCCGCCAAGAAATTGTAATAAGTAATTATCTTTTAAAGAAAATAACTTCAAGAATGGTAACACTTGTGTGATAGGGGACAAAAGCTCTTGTTATTTAGCCTCGCTTCTTTGAAACATATTGTCCATTTGTCCCCCTGGCCATCAAAATATGGAAACCTTTCGGTATAGGGTGCAGCCAATATTGGTGCTTATTGCAGGGAAGTTGTGTTCAAAAAGTAAACTGTTTATCCTCTGGGGAACATAATTAAATTTTTATATTTCTTGAACACAAGTGAACATTTTGGCCTGATGAGGGCACTGATGAAAGGCCAGCAGGTCAACAAAAAATACAAGTTACACGATCCGAGGACAATGAATATCAGGAAGATGTTGGAAATCATGGAAATTCAGCCATTAGTTTCTAAAATTAGTTTTGTTTTTAAAATCCGTTGTCCGTGACCAAAGTGCTGGTCACATGGAGATTGTGGCCTGGTAGCGTCAAATGTGTCAGTATAGGAATCTTCCTCTGGAGACCATAAAGCTACTCAATCCAAAATCTATGGTAATCTAGCCAGTTTTTGCTGAGATTTCTGGTTTAGGACCAAAATGCTGAATGCAAAATATAAAGGAAGCCAATATCAGCCCTGCAGTTTATTGGATACCAATTACCAATGTAACCCCAGTTCAAACATGTCAATCTGATTCATTTTTAATTTGTCATACATACATTTAAAACATTATTTCATTTCGCATACATGGATGGGAACATATAACTGTACATCAGCATTATAAAAGTGTTACATGCAGTCGTCTCTCTGTAACCAATTTACCAGAATTGGATTAGACAGAGAAAACTCCTCTGTGGATAGTTTGAGATGCTATCAGCATTCAGCTGCTGTACAACATCACTCTGTGAGCTCTTTTGTGATTACTTTAATGCTATCAAAGCCCTGCTCCTTTTGAACACAGTCTTAATTAGTACAACTTTAATTAAGGACTGACTCATCCAGCATTTACCGACTGTTCAGTGCACGGACGTCCACTTTCCTCCATGACTGTAAATTTCATGCCGAGGATACCAGCAGTGAGAGACCCCCACAGCGGTTGCCTGACTGCCTGTTGGGAATGATTATATCCACAGATGATTGACGGTGTGTGCGGCAGCTTTAGCCATCTTTTAGTCAGATGACTGTACCCATGAGTCAGGATTGGCTGTCCCAGAAAGGCCTGTGATGGCTACATCGTGTATCTGCTGGAGGGAGAAGAAATCTCATTAAAAACGACATAGGGATTATTAAAGAATTTTCTACATACACTGCGATACTAAACGTCATTAATCAGTAGCCTGTCTCCTCCCCATCAGCAGTCAGGATGAACAAACACTGTGGTCGATAAATGCATTGCTGGAGAGTGCAGAGCAGGATCTTTCTATAGTGTATATATAATAGTTTTACTGTTTTGTAAGCTTGGCCTAGAATGCTCTGGAACACTGTGATCAGACCTCTGTAGTGCATTACAGGACTATACAGAGGTAGACACGTTTAAAGTCTATCATCGCTGCAGAAACCTTTCCAGAAACACTTTTAGGAACCCAGGATCTTTACCTGTGAGTCAATGGAAGAAAACATGGTCTAAATTTAGTCCCATACTTTGTGGTCCACAAAAAGTCCCTGCTCTGGGTAAGTACTTTCTGAGGGCCTGGAAGCATTAAGGTGGGTTTTGCTGTTAACCTGACCTGAAAAAATACGTGGCAGGTGATTGGACAGAAGGGCAGAAAAGCCTTCAGTACCATTCTTTGCTCTTCTTTCAATGAAGAAACATTGTCCAGTTCTGATACAACCCACAGTATTGCAGCATCTACATGAAGCCGTCATTATTGTTTTGAATAACCTAACCCTAACCCCCTAACCCTAACAGTCGAACACCTAAACCACGCCTGTACCTGCCAGAACCGTTAGCTCCTTACAGGACACAGAGCCACCATTGTTGTCTTGAACGAACACCTAAACCATGCCTGTAGCTACCAGTAGCTCCTCACAGGACTCTGATTGGTCTGGTCAGATCTTGTCCTGACCAAAACGATTGAACTGGAGCCTGGCAAGATGGATTCGTGCAATCAAGAAATCTGCAATTCTCACGTGATATCGCGAGAATCCAGCTGCCATGCAAGGTAAACTGAATGTTGCTGTCTCAGGGTATCATATTAGAATTTGTCCAGTAACTTTGGTTTATTACCAAATACCAGAAAAATAAATGACATTCGTCAGCCTTAAGTGTAGTTTGTGTTCGGCGCTAATTAGCAAGTGTTAGCTAAGAGGTTAACCTACTAAACATCAGCATGTTAAAATTTAATTTGGAGTATGTTGCCATGCTGAAATTAGCATTTAGTTCAAAGCATTGCTGTACAGCTAAAATATTGACTCTACTAGAAAGCAGAGATGGAAATGCAAACAAGAATGTACAAAAGACACCTTTATTTTCTGAGTTCAGCTCCTGGGGCTCCTCAGTTCCTCGTATGATGTGGTAAAAAAAAACTTAACATTTTTATTAAGTGAGAATTTGTGCTTCATCTTTAAAACATTTACACTAAACTCCCTTGTGATCTCTCCAGTTGTTAAAGGAGTGGGGCTTGTTCTGGTGGATGTAAATGAATTTAAAAGTAGTCTGAGTAGAGGTAAGCACTATTCACATCATAATTGAAACCACTGAAACAGAACACACTGTCCTTCACTGCCACAGAAGTGCTGATGATAAAGTTTACAAGATTACAAGCATATAGTGTCAACACAGGCTGACAGTCAATACCATGCAATCTGCATGTGGATATGGCCTATTATCTAACTACCTAATTGTACAGAATTTTGTGGGATGGAATAACACACTAAACATGAAACCATAACCATTTTATGTTGTTAGCTGTAAACAGCACCGGTGTCATAACGCCTGTCTCAGTCCTGTTTTTCCCATTCTGCCTGTGTCCCTCCCTTCAGCCACCCGCATAGCCAGACCTTTCTGCACAGCTCTGTGTCTGGACAGTCTGGATTCAGTGAGATTTCACTCCTGGATAGTGAAAAAAACTCCCTGGTCTGTTTGTATTTCCTTAAACCAATCTCAATCATCCTGGGCGCCACGCCCCCGACGGTGCCTCTGCAAAATAGTGTCGAGAGGGAACCCATTTCGGTGGTACACCTCCACGAAAATGATGTAAATGTAATTCTTTGTAGATCTTCACTGAAAGAACAGAGCAGGCCTGCCTTATTGCACGATCCAAATCTTCAAAACCGTGCAGCTTGATAACTCGGAGGTTGTTGTTTGTTTCCCATATCGAAGGGACTTTGGGAACACGGACTTCCTGCGCGGACAGGAAGTAAGGCTTTATCCCGGCACTGTTTGGTAAGCCCGCCAAACTAGGCAACAGCTAATCACATGACAGCAAAAAACTCACGAGGTCTACACAAATCCAACCGTGTCAGTCTGCCACACCTGACTGAAACAAAGTGACCTGTGCATACATTATATTGAAGTTCATGATTCTCTGTGTCCATGTTTCAGATCACCTCTCCTTATCAGGCCTTTTTTCATCATCCTCCCCTGGTTGCCAGAGGGGACATCTTTATTAAAATGGATGGCAGTGTTTGCTCAGGGGCGGATGGGACTCTCTGTCTTGTGGACCTGAATGGTTATTCCCAGCAGCTGTTGACTTATAGCTGGATGCCTGGTAATTAGGCTGGGTAATAGCCTGCTGTGAGCAGCCAGGGTGCTATCGCAGTCAGATACTGTGATGTGTCACAGTATACAGGTGTCAAATGCAGGGGACTGTAGCTTGGGTCAGTGAAAACAGGTAAACAGTAGGATGAGATGGTTGCTGTTTCAAGCAATGACTGCAGGGTTAGGATACTGGAGCACAGCAATTTAGCGTGGTGCAGATTAAGGTAATTGTACATTACCTTGAGAAAAGTATGCAATATCACCATTCATTTTATTCTATCATGAAATATAAAATCTCAGTGGGCTTCGCTGTGTCACTTGGTTGTGTGTACAAAGAGGTGCAAAATTATCCAAAATAGAGACTATGATTCCCAGATGAATCATGTGCATTATAATTTTGATTAAGTATTTCCTGTTGAATACCGAAATCCATTAACAACTTGGCAAGTCTGCCCATGCCAAGACCAAAGCTGCTGAGAGAGTGTTTTGGATTTATTGAAAGAAGCACAAAAGGCTAAACCTGCTATTATTTGTTAACTGCTCTGTTTCTGGGAGGCTTTTGTCTCCACCAGGCTTACAACAGGACTAGCTGTACGATTATTATTCATTATTCATTGAAGTTGCTGAGAAATAATATTGTTTCAGTAATTAATAGCTTGAAATTTGATCAGTTTGCTGTCTGAAAATCCAGTAGTATTCAATGTTCCCCTAGAATATTCTTCTTCTATTGTAGAGAAGTGCTGGTGCTTTCAGGGGTTTATTGAAAAGATCAACAAGTCATCCAAACCATGTGACCACATAGGTTGTTTGTTGCCTATAATACGACCAACGTGAGCGTTTAAATTAGCGTCCCTAGCGGTGGCAGGAAGTACGATCCACAGGAGCGTTTCCGTCCTCATACCTAAACTTAACGGTCGCGGTTTTAAACATGTCGTTAACGTTGTGAAACGGTCGCAGTTTGGTTACTTGGTTAAGTTTAGAAAAAGATTGTGGTGTGGGTTAAAATCAGTACATTTACGTTACTTCACGTCCGTGCGTACGTATATGACGTAATTACGCACATGCTGTAGAACGTTACATAATTCTGTTTGTTACCTAAAGTGGAAATAACTCACCATTTACTTTTTTTTTCTTTTATTTATTTATTGTCTGTCCCACTACTTAGTAAATGATGATGAGTGTAATGCAGCATTCTGCTGTTTGCTAACGTAAAAAAGAGGAAGATGGTGTCATTTAACTGTGTTCCTATTGCTTTTGCATTCTGGTGGATCTTTTCGAGACTGTCGTCCACCTAAAAACGACACCATAGATCGTTTGTAGAAGCAGCAATAATGACCCATATGTACGTTTGTTGTTAGGCGGTGCCCTCTAGTGGCTGTAGTGATTATGACGGGAGCAAAGCAGGAAGTTATGTAAGGCAGTATTAAGTTCGAAAAAGACTGTTTAGGACGGGTGGGAGGGGTGGTGGATGTTTCAAACAAATAGACAAAAACACCTAAGACTACTACTTATCCACGAGTGTTTTTGTCTATTTGATCTTTGCCTGTACAGGGCACCTGATACATCATTCAAGACTTTGGCACTGTGCGTGCTGCCACTTTTCTGCAGATGTTTCAAACAGACAGGAGATGCGTTTGAAAATAATTTGTATAATATTTTAACTTTATCTAACATAGAACTACATCATCTGTGTACGCACAGAAGTGAAGTAACATAACAAATGTACTGTTTTTAACCCAAACCATGATCTTTTTCTAATCCTAACCAAGTAGTTTTTGTGCCTAAACCTAACCAAACGACGGCTGTTTCACAACATTAACCATGTGTTTAAAACTGTGATTGTATGGACACAATCCCACTGAAAACCATACTCTGTAACCGAGATTTAACTTGCTATGTGAACTCTTTTCTTGCGTGTGGTTGATTGCAGTCCTCATCGGCAGGCTGACAGCCTGGTGCTAATGTCTAATTGGTTTACTGTGGGCTTTAGGTCACAATAATTGACCTCACACTAAGTCTCTCTCACAAAGAAGTGACTTCTGGCTTCATTAGTTCTTCCTTTGAAGCACAAAGAGGACAACTTTCCTGACCCCGGGAGAATTGGCTCCTTGATTCATACAAATTGATGTTTGGCTCGCTGTCTGTTTCATGGCCCCACTAGCTCGCAGCACTTTGATCATTTTTCAAAGCAATAGGTTACACAGAGGCATGAGTCAAAGCTTTTACACAGCCTCTGGGATTCAGCAAAGGGGGGAACACTCAGAGGAGACAGTGGCAGTTAAAGGCCTGTGACTCTACCTGTCCGCTGCAGCAGGATTGTACTCATCAGAGGACCGATGCTAACTATACAGCAGGGAGCTTCACTCCAACAGAAGCACGCTGATGTCTTCTGATTGAGCCACACAGCAGAGAAGTGACAAATATACTGCAGCAATAACACTCTTCGTGATGGACGGTATGTCTTATGGCAGTGGAGTTGTTTTTTCATACATGTAATAATTTAATGATCAATGCCATGTGGCCGGTATTGACATATTGATGCATATGGGGATGCTTCAGATTGGTAAAGATTTCAGTAACACTTTATATGAAGGTCATGTCTGTAATGCATTATAATCACATTTATAAAACATGTTTATAATCATGCATGGCAACTTATAATGAGGTTCATAAAATAAGTGGTGGACATAATGTACCATAAGTTCAGGATTCATAATGCTTTATGCGAAAACATTGGTGCAAATTACCAAATTTGGATAAACTGATCAAATATTGGGAATCTAAATGGTTAGTTTCTCACCTGAAAACCAGGACCTTGCCTGGTCAGTGGCTGGAATTAAATTAATTTTAATTTAAATGTAATTAAATTACGTTTTTTTTTGTGAAGGAAGCACCATATCATGGTAACACCCTGCAAATGAATGAATGTGTGTGTTTACAGTGGAATCTAAACACGGCCTGTCAGAAAACAGGAGGAGGGGGGGAGACTCCCAGCGGCTGGAGGTGAGCTGGAAACAGGCCGGGAGGGGAAATTTTAGATGGCTTCATCTGTATGTCCACCACTTATAATACTTTATAAACCTTGTTATGTTGTCATGCATGATTATAAGCATTGATAAAGACTTTTAAAGCCTTATAAATACATTATAATGTCTTATGAATGTGTGTATAATGCATTATAGACATGACCATATAAAGTGTTACCAAAAATTCTTACAATATAATCATGAGACATGAGACACTTCACTCCAGTGGTTCAATGTCTCACCATGCTGCAGTGATGTACAAGTGTAGTTGTTTGACAGAAAAAATGTGCGCGTGTTTTTGACACAATCTGTTT
>JAOVVB010111163.1:0-12772 GCA_028570985.1 Heterobranchus longifilis
TCAATGCAGTGTAAAAATAACACGACTAGGTTGAAATCTAGTATGTGGCTGGACCGTGTATGGTCAGTGTGCTTAGTTGTAGCCAAGTTGTTACAGAGATAGTCCGTGTTGTCTATAACATGTAATCTGTAGTGGTCTCAGTAACAGCCAGTGGAGAAGCTCCAACTCCACTGACATCATCAACCACATTGACCAATGGTGTAACTTCATCACTGACACTCACTCAGCGACAGACTTTCCCCTTTATAGGGCTGGCTCCTCAGCTTTGCTGCGGTCCAGCTAAAAATACACTATAATTTACATTCATCATGTTATGGGTAGATGAAAAAGCAAAAATAACACCCAACATTTTGATGTTTAACGTGTGAATTAACTTGTCACATTGTTGTTAGAATTATGTGAAAGTGTGAAAATTCAATGTGCTTTCACTCCTGGATAGTGAAAAAACTCCCTGGCCTGTTTCTGTTTCTTTAAACCAATCACAATCGTCCTGGGCGGCGCCACGCCCCGACGGTGCCTCTGCAAAATAGTGTAAAATAACACCTATGCGAAAATGTTGTGAACATTATAGATCTTTACAGTCATTCACCAAAAGTATAGAGCAGGCCTGCCTTATTGCACAATCCAAATCATCAAATCGTCATTTTCAGCGTGTAGGTTGATGTTGTTGACTTCCTAAGTAAGACTTTATCCAGGCACGGTTTGTAAGCCAGACTATGTTGTTCTTGTTCTTGACCCTCCACTGGTTGCTCACTCTGCAGAGCCTCATGTAAAGCCCCAAGTGTTGACGCTGCTGCATGTGAGTGTGTGTGTGTGTGTGAGTGTGTGTGTGTGTGTGTGATAGAGACAGAGGCAGGGAACAGATACGTGTTGACTTTACACTCTTTCCCAGGGTGCAGGTCCTGCTGGTACACCAACGTTACTCTGTGTGCTGCGCTCGACCCTCCAAAGAAAATCTCATTTATTCATACAAACAAGAGAGCCTGGGAAAACAAAATAAAACCACCGGAGGACATTTGCAGCGAGCTCTTAACTGAATGCACAAGAGTGTTTCAAGGAAGAGGTGGATGTCTGTGTCTGGAAGAATAGTTATTTCTGACTTTTCCTCTGAGTAACACACATTTGGAAACTCATCAGTGAATCACCGATGTATTTAATTTGTCCTCGCAGGTACAGTACAGCAGAGTACAGTAGTGGTCGACTGATATGTGGGTTTTTCAATGGCCGATGTCGATACCGATATTTAGAGAGCAGAGCGGCCGATGGCCGATTTATAGTGCCGATTTTGTTTTTTGGGTGTCTTTTTTGCATCTGATAAAATAGCCTACAACAATTTAAAATTGCTGAACTTAAATGACCATTTATTTAACACTTATACAGCAAATAGCAGCATCTCTTTGAAATATATAAATGTACATAAATAAAACCAAGCAGCATCTCTTTGTTTTTGGTCCTTTGCACTTTAATCGGCCTTGTGATCTGAGATAATCGGCCCATGCCGATTATGTCATTGATCGGCCGACTGATTAATTCGTCAATCCCCAGACGATCGTGTGTTTCTTGGTTGCGCTCTGTGTGTTTCTGAGGGGAGTATCTGTCCTTCACCACTTCCTGAACCAGCCAGGAGGGAGATGATATTTATGGGGCACAGACTTTTTTTTTCCCCCCAGAAGTAGAAATCAAAGTCAATAGTCTATTCAGGAACGTTCTGGTCCAAATTGACACAATAAACTCTGCTTGCTGCCTATCAGCATTTGGTGTTTATAAAAACCTGAATTCAAACAAAGGTCCAGTCAGAGTGTGTTCTTTTTGATTTTCTGAGTGGTGCTGTGATTGAGCACTTTAACATATCTGTGAATACATCTACAGACAGATATTAGTCTGAGTGAGTAACTGACATGTTAGATATATTGTGTTTAACGTAAAATTACATGTCATAACTCCCACTGGGACAGTAGATAGAGTAATTTGCCACCACATTCGGTAACATTTACCACATATGGTTTTGTTTTTACACGTGATCCTCTGGGAGAAAGTAACATACTGTAAACGGCTGTCATGCTATAATATACTGTTAGTTATGAAAAGATTTTCAGATACAGAAAAGTAGGTCTGACCGTGATGTAGTTTTAGCTGTGACCAGCAGCCCTACAGAGCTCTGTCGGTTGGTTGCTCTGTCGTTTGCTCTGTCTGTTGCTCTTTCGCCTGTTGGCTGCTCTATTGGTTGCTCTGTCGGTTTCTCTGTTGGTTTCTCTGTCGGTTGCTCTGTCGGTTTCTCTGTCGGTTGCTCTGTCAGTTGCTCTGTTGGTTGCTCTGTTGGTTGCTCTGTTGGTTGCTCTGTTGCCTGCTGGTTGCTCTGTCAGTTTCTCTGTCGGTTGCTCTGTTGGTTGCTCTGTCGGTCAGTTGCTCTGTTGGTTGCTCTGTCGGTCAGTTGCTCTGTTGGTTGCTCTGTCAGTTGCTCTGACAGTCAGTTGCTCTGTCAGTTGCTCTGTCGGTTTCTCTGTCGGGTGCTCTGTCGGTTGCTCTGTTGGTTTCTCTGTTGCCTGCTGGTTGCTCTGTCGGTTGCTCTGTTGGTTTCTCTCTTGTTTGCTCTGTCAGCTTCTCTGTCGGATGCTCTGTCAGTCAGTTGCTCTGTTGGTTGCTCTGTCAGTTGCTCTGTCAGTCAGTTGCTCTGTCGGTTTCTCTGTCGGTTGCTCTGTTGGTTGCTCTGTCGGTTTCTCTGTCGGTTGCTCTGTTGGTTGCTCTGTCGGTTGCTCTGACGGCCAGTTGCTCTGTCAATTGCTCTGTCGGTTGCTCTGTCGGTTGGTCCACAAACATTTTCCCACCCACAGCCACAGTTTTCACCCTATAATGCTAATTTTGACATGGAGGTCAAGTGTTTGTGTGGTTTTATGCAGACATATTCGTATATATTATACAAACTGCTGTGCAATACCTTTTTCGTATGACATTATACGAACTGTTTATGAGAATGCGTTGGTGTGTGTGAACGCATGAACGCACACATTCATGCATGTACATGCGAATTGCGAATTCATGTTTATTTTGCCTCTACAAGATTGACTTTGCATGTATTTTTAAAATGCATGCATCCCGTTTAAGCTTATACTGTGTTGCTGTTAACCAAGGACAGGTTACTGATGGGGCCAATAGACACATGAATATTGGAGAATTATTGGTGATATAATGTGAAATAAATAGAAAAATATGATCTGTGTCTTTGGCCTTTGAATGCTCATTTCATAATGCGTCAGTGGTTTGTAATGTGACAGGATATGGATATAAAATCAGAGTGAGGGACGCTGTGCTCAGGGGCCTCCTCTTCTCACATCACGGTTAAAAAATTCCTATTTAACTGAGGGAAAAGTATTTTTATGTCCCTCTGTGAAATATATAGGAATATATGAGGCCAACTTTCCTTCATGATATATTGCCCAGACATTTATAGTATAGTCTGGAGGAGCAGCGCAGTAAAGGTGGCACCTGATGTGAAACTCAACCAGCAAACCAACAAACTGGTGAAGTCATTATTTTTTTCTTCTCTGTGTCTTGTCATCTTCTTATTTTGTCCTATATAAGTTCTGCTCTCATGGAACAACGTGTAACACTTTGATTTGTGTTGGAGGAGAAATGCTCTCTCTGAGCTTTTGAAATGTGTCAAACATGCTTCTCTACTTTAAAGGACCTTGTTTTGATTACACGTACACTTTCAGCCCAAGTTTATTTTTTGTTCCTTTTCTGAAAGCTTTTCGAAGTGTCAGTGGACCTGACTTTGGTTTATTTTGATAAATGTGACCCAGGAGTGGAATTGACTTTCATGATGGTTAGCGGTATGAAAGATATGAGATCAGAGTCAGTTTCGATTTTTTTTCATGTCAGGCTGAATTTAGAGTTTTACAGCCACTTTGAGCTAAATGCTAATGTCGGCATGCTAACATGCTCACAGTGACAATGCTTGCATGCTGTTGAGCTATAATGTTTGCTATGCTCACCATCTTAGCGTATTAGCATGCTAACCTTTGTTAATTAGCGCTAAGGACCAAAGTGGTGGACAGAATGACAAACAAACATGGCCGTCCCTGGGGCCACGCTGCTTTTACTTATCTTTTCTTATCAAAAATACTCCATTTACATGTTATAACACTTATTATCAGCATAAAGGCAAAAACAAAATGACTCAACCAACTCAGATTTGTGCAAACAAAAGAAATCTCAAAACAAAACTGAAAGTGCCTTTCAACTAAATAAAAACAAACACATGTATCAAAAGCAAAATGTAAATTCAACTTTTAATTTAAGATTTAAAAAATAAAAATAAAATAAAACCAGATAACAAAACAAATTTACAAAAACAAGTGAACAGATTGCAAAAATCAAAGATAACTAAAAGACAAACCAAATCACTGTAATGCTGTGAAGCCATAGCCACATTACTAGTGTGGTTAAAAACGAATTATGTACATATATATTATACTTTTAATTACTGTTAGTAGCAAAACTATATTAGACTCTCTGACAATACTTTTTGGGTGCCTTTTTTATGCGTTTTGCAACATGTAGTGAACAAATACAACAGTTTCAAGGGGAAATATCTATTGTCTCAGTGGCCATGAAAGGCAGGTAATACAATATTAATCTCACTGCAAACTAATGATCCTTGTAGGTCTCTGGATCTCACTTAGAGAGGCATCAAATACATGCCTCCTCCACCATGTTTTTAAAGCCCCCTGCCTAAAGCCCAGAGTGGCATCTTTACTCCCCCTGGCACTCTCTCCTCTCTTTTGCACCCCTCCTTTATGTTCGACTGTCTGCATCCGTTTGTTAGTTAGCAGCCTGTGACAAAAGGTAGGTGGACCCAGTTTACCTGTAACCATGGTTACAGAGGAGAGCAGACTTTACCTCAGACCGGTGAAACAAACTTTGCCTGTCTGCTGCTCGTTGTTTAATCAGCGGTAAAATGCCAGACATACTGTACATGGAAGGATTTATTTTTCCAGAAAAAAAACTCTGAAGCATTACTCCAGCATCACTGGCCCACATGTGCTCCTGCATGCAGTGTTGGGGGATGTAACTAAATTACTGTAACTAATTACAAAATAAATGTAACTGTAATCAGTTACAGAGGGAAAAAAATCTGCAGTTACTGATCAAAATGTTGGGGATTGTTATAGAAGTTAAAAATGAAAGAAGACAATTTTACAAAAGGCTGGTCACCTTTTATTGTACTTTCTTTTTGTTTCTTTTCTTTCCAATTGTTTTCTCTTTCTTACCCTCTGTTATTGTACACTAAAAAAAAAACAGAGTGAGGAAAAAAAATGTTGGGGATTACGAAAGGGTCTGAATATATTATTATTTTTATATTATTATATATTATTATTATATATATATTATTATTATAATATCTTCTAATGTAGAAAAATGTTATATGTGGAATATAACATTCATCCTGTTGCTTTGCATCTCTTCTCTGTGCTTTAAATTTATGTTTTTAGGACTTTTAAGCTTTATTGCCAAATTTAAAGCATTTGTTTGAAAAGTAATCAAATGTAATAAGTTGCATTACTTTGATGAAGTAATTACATTACATTACTTATTACATTTTTAACAGGGTAACTAGTGATTTGTAACCTATTACATTTCAAAACTAACTTTCCCAGCACTTCCTGCATGTTAAATAACAAGAAGGCCGAGCCTCCCGTGTGTCTCCCCGTGCTCTGCTCCTGCACGCAGGTGGGGACGGCTACTGTATGTGAACTAGATCTCCTGTCTTTTTCCTGTTTCGTCTCTCAGGAGCGATGAGAATAAATTCACCACTGAAGGGTTTGTGCAGCTGGTCCTCGTTGCGGTCCTCTTGTCTCCGATCCCTCCATCTCTCTTCTCGTCACTGTTTGTGTTTTCAGCTCGGAAAGATCCGTGTTACTGCAGGTGTCGCTGTTAGGATTAATTTTAAAGAGCAGTGTCAATTTTTCAAACACAAAGCTGCACCTATACTTGTCGGTGTGAAGTTCATTATGAAACGAGGCGACTTCTGTGTGGAAAAATGAATATCATGAATAAAACGGATACTTTTGAAATATATATACACAGTAAGTTGAAACTTACACCTTAAGATGAGTTGACAATAAGCTTATTTTACCCTTGAAATATGACTTTGAAAGGAAAAACTCTATGTTTTTCCTGCTGCGTTCCTGAAAGACGAGAACAGAGAGAAGTTTCCAGATCTGTGAACCTGTTACTGATCTGACGTTACTATAACAGAGATCAGTGGTGGAATAACAGCTGTTCATTTCATACAGGTATAGAGAACGCAGCTGGATCCGATAACAGTATAACTGATACTCAGGAAATCCATTTCCACATTTTAACAGTCATTAAACCGTGACCATCTAGAAAGTTTCCGGTGTTGGACTCAGGGTCGCCCATAAGGAGGTAAAAAAAAAGGAAAGCTTTCTGGGGCCAAGCCATCCTGAATATAAGCAATGATAATGACTTTTATATTGAAGCAAAATACTCACTTGTTAAAACAACAAAAATAAACACTGTATTTATTGTTGCTTTAGTAAAATGTAATAAAATCATAATGAAACCCCTCCCCTACACTGAAAACAGTAAAACAATGCTGTTGTGTAATTTGTTAAGTTGATAAGTTTCACAGATTTTTTTTTTTAGTTATATTAACTTATCAGTTTTTACAGTGGGACAAGATCTGGGTGGTGGAAGTTTTCTGGTTTCTGTTTGTAGTCCAAGTATTGACCAATCATGTTTGAGCAGGATTTGGTTGCATTAGTCTCATGTAGCCAGATTTATCTCCAGACAGGAGTCAGGATTCAATGTGATTTCGCTCCTGGATAGTGAAAAAAAACTCCCTGGACTGTTTGTATTTGCTTAAACCAATCACCATCGTCCTGGGCGGCGCCACGCCCCGACGGTGCCTCTGCAAAATAGTGTCGAGAGGGAACCCGTTTCTTTGTAACACCTACACGAAAATGTTGTGAACATTATTCTTTGTAGATCTTCACAATCATTCACCAAAAGAACAGAGCAGACCTGCCTTATTGCACAATCCAAATCTTCAAAACTTGTCATTTTCAGTGTGTAGGTTGATAACTCGGAGGCTGTTGCTGTTGTTGACTCGGAGACAGAAAGTAAGGCTTTATCCAGGCGCGGTTCACATAGTAAGCCAGACTATGTTTTTGGTGACTCCCTGACCTTTCATCCATTGTTACTGTCACATAAAAAGACTGTCCTTCCCCCCAAAACGACCTCATCGTTTGTACAAGCAGCTTATTATGACCCATATTTACATTTATGGTTAGGCGGCAACCTCTGGTGGCCATAGTAATTATGACGGGGCAAAGCAGGGAGTCATGTAATGTATTAATAATACTTTGAAAGTCCATTTAGGGTGGGCAGGAGGGATGGTGGATGGGTCAAATAAACACATGACTTTGATCCAGAAACTAAAAGTATTAAATTAGTTGTTTTAACTTCATATAACAAACGTAACTACGTCACGTTCTACATCACGTTCTGCGTCACATGCATAATTACATCATGTACTTATGTACGGAAGTGAAATAACGTAACAAACTGATTTTAACCCAAACCACAAGCTTTTCCTGGTGTGTTTCACAGAAGCCGTCAATAGAAACTGTTTGGAAAAGGGCAGGCACTTTCAAAAAATACCTGGCAGGTGATTGGATGAACCATCTGTCTATCAAATTCTTGCTGAAACTAGGAGAAGCACAAAAACATTTTCCATTGAGAAAAGCCTTCAGTGCCGTTCTTTGCTCTTCTTGTATTAGAGGGTCGGAACAATCAACCTACGTAGTCATATGGCTTGTTGGACTTATTCAGACCAGCACATTTACAGTGAGGGGCTTTTGATTATATTATGTAATATTATGTATGTTATGTCAAAATGAATTACAACAAATTGAGTATATCTATTCTAAGTAGGCTCTCCACAAATAGCATTACAGGATAAAAGCGTTTTAGGGTTGGTATGATCACCACATCAAAACGTTGATTCATTATTGCCCTTAAATGAAATGTATATGCATATATTTAATGATGATAATATGTTTTTATACTAGTCTAAAGTCTAACCTGTGGAGGGTGGGGGTGGCCTTGGAGTAGAAGTCAGAGCACTAAAGTAATGTCTGAATAATGGACCATTGTATCTGTTAGTAGTAATGTGCTATTGACAGAACAGTAAAAGCAAACAGAGGCTTACCCCCAGAGACCAGATGGTGTCCAGGTCCTGGGCTGAAGCCAGATGCTCCTTGGGGATAGTTTTACTCCTCGTAGTTCCAAACGGAGCTCCAGCCAGCAGCTAGTGCAAACAAACACAGAGCAAGTCAATGCATTAATAATGCATCAAAGACCTTTGATATACTGAGAGAGAGAAGGTCTCATAGTAGTTTTTTAGGTTTTGATAAAGCTGCCGAGAGTGGAGCGAAAATTATTTGCAGGTTGTTGTAATTACTGATGGTATAGATGCTAGTTAGGTCAGTAGCTACATGCCAATTAAAGGAATCCTTCAACATTTTGCTTTCTTTCTGAGACTGAGATGAGAGGATTGGTATTAATCTCATGTTTACAGAGCTGGAGTCAGGGTGTGGTTAGCCTAACTTAACATAGGCAAGGGGAAACAGCTAGCTAGGGTCTGTCCTACCAACACCTCTAAACACCTGGCGACTCAAACACTCATCCAACGTCAGGAGTGTGTCTGCGTCGCAGAACATGTAGCTTTTTATTTCGTGTTAACAGATTAGAGCAGCCACACAGCGGGACTCAGCTGTGTGTCGGCTATGGCACATCTAGACATCAGGAGTCTTGCCTATTTTTTTCTGGGAGACGTGCACGGTTCATAGACCGTGAAAATGCTCTTTTAACTTCATGTCAAGGAAAACCTGCTATTTCTTGGTTCCAGCTGGGAATCAACTTTTCCAGTCCTGAACCAATTTATTTTTGGTCAAAATGCTCCAAATGGTTCAAAATTAGGTGCGCAAACCAGAACGGAACTCGTTCCATGTTGGTGGAAACGGGGTATGACCTGTGGTATGCTACACAGAACTGCAGGGCGGAAGGATCAATCGTCTTTCGTCAATAATAGCTAAACGGTTGTTTTCACAGAGACAACGTCCAGGCATGAGATTGATATGGATCTTCTCATCTCACTCTTGGTAAGAAAGAAAAGAAATCTAGTTCCAAAGATGTTGAACTACTCCTTTAAAAATAAAGCACATGAGAGAGCACCAAATTAGACAACAAAGTATGTTGTTTATCCATGCGATTACTACAGCCACTTGAGGGTGCTGTCACTTAAACATAAATATATTATGTTTTTTGGGCATTTGCTCAAACAACTTATACTGTTGTTTTCTTGGAGAGGCCAGTCTCGAGAACTAATGACTGACTCGTAAACTAGCGGTGTCCAAATGAAGCTTCATGAAGCATTAGTTGTATTTATTGACGCCACTAGATGGCGCTCTTGGTTTAAAGAAAACATTGCAAGGAATGGCAATTCAGTGTGTTTTCAGCCCTTTGTTGAACAGACAGCACCATCTAGTGGGCTCAGAAAATAAAGAAAATCCTTCATGAAGCTTCATTTGGTCATCACTACTGCAAACCACTTTACTTTACCAGAGAAGCAGTGAATCAACATTAGCTAAAATTATAACCTACCCTCCTTAAGTTTTGATTACCCATTTGAGACTGTCCTCCCCTAACAAATGATACCATAGGGGTGGTGGATCGGTCAAACAAACACAGGACTTTCACCCAGAAGAGCGCTGTTCAGGTCCAGTTTGAAACTAAAGTGCATTATGGTAACATGGCGGCAAGTTTTGAGAGACAGGCCATCGAGTTGCACGCTCCGCATATGCATGAAGTTGAAAACTTTATGCAAATGAGCGGCTGCCGCTGCCTCGCGACGCTTCTGGAAATCTCTCAAACTAACCGTTGTCGATCTAAAATGAAGACATATTCAGCTACTGCACACCCTATTTCTCACCTAAAATGATTTCAGAAACACATTTTGGTGAACTATTTTAAATATAGTTTAGAAACTATTGAAAGCAGACAGCCCACGGGTGAAGCGCTCGCCAATCAGGTGCAGCGCTGCTGTTTTCGCTGTTGATGATTTGTCATTCAAACTATACAGGCATGCCTACAAAGCGTGCAGTGCTGGGGAGCGTGGCCATCCCTGCCGTGAAAAAACGTGTATATGGACACACGGCTTAAGTTGTTTTAACTTTACGTAACAAACGGAACTACGTCACGCTCAGTAACAAATGTACTGATTTTAACCCAAACAATGATCTTTTCTAAACCTAACTGAGTAGTTTTCCTAAACCTAACCAAACTGGGACCGTTTCACAACGTTAACCATGTGTAAAACTGCGACTGTTATGCGGACGTGTTGATCTCCTGCCACCAGTAGGAGTGCTAACTTAGGAAAGGCTCCTTGGGTTGTATTAGAGCAGTGGTTCCCAACCTTTTTCCTGAAGGGACCTCTTTTCTATCACTGAGTAAACTGATGACCCCTGATTGACAATTGACAATGTGATCGTATGAGTTGGAAGACTTGTTTACCCACTTAATGGTCAACTCCAAAATATTTTCTATTGTCATTGGTATGAATTCATGACACATGATGCAGATTTACTTCACTGCCATGAACTGAAATAAGAAAATAAATAATGTAAATAAAACCATGTTTATGCCTCATATAATCATCCTGAAAAGAATTAGAACAAATGTAAACGATGTATAAATATATATATTGCCTCAACACAATATAGGAGCATAGTGTATCTATAGTAACACTAAAAAGGAGGCAAAGTTAAGAAATAAAAAGTGAGTAATAACTGAGGCGACCCTCCATTCCATCCTCGGTCACATAATTTATAGCACAAAACAAGCACAGACGTGAAATCTGACAGAACATCCATGATGTTTGATATGTTGGGTGACATTACTCACTACACAGAGGTGAGATAAAGGAGGAGGCAGTGGTAGGTCAGTCCCAACAATGAGATAGGAGGAATAAAGGGGGGAATAAGATTACGCATTGGGAATGATAGGATGAATAATGTCTGGGGAAATTGCTTGTGTCTGCATGTCAGTGACAAACATAAATCCAGCAGCATTCACCCCCCCCCCCCTCTTGTCTGCAGCTTACGCTGCTGAGAATCACCAGGCTACAAGCTCTACCATAAAGGATCCTCTGTCCTTACAAAACATGTAAAGAGGTGGAGAAGTCAACGAAGAATAAGGATTAAATATACAGTACAACATGAATAATGATGCAAGTGTTTTGTATATGACCTTAAAAGAAACAGGCCGGGAAATTCTCTATTTAAGATAAATCAGTTGTGAGTGAACTGTGTGTGTGTGTAAGAGTACTCTGCTATGATTAAGACTGGGTTTAACATGGTTTTCCCACAAAAAGTAAGTAAAAAGTAGAATGCCCCAGTCACAAGTGACTTGATTGGTTCCTAAGACATATGATGTCATAAAACCTGGCTGTCTGAATCCAGATTTTTCTCAGCCACGGTGTCGACTGCTCATTTCACTCATGATATGTCTTGTAACAAATAAAAACCACCATATAGACATGTTAACATACTGTATAAAAGAAGTGTATGTAGCCACCGTGACATCACCCATTGGTTCGTGGACTACTGTTTTGAAGCCTCAAGTTTGGCATTTTGGCCGTCGCCATCTTGGTTTTTTTGAGCCACAAGTGATTTAGACAAGAGGGTGGAGTTGGAGAGGAGGATGCTCAGTCATCAGCTAATGCTAGTGCTAGCTAGCTATCTTGGTTAGCAAGATGCATCCGTATTTATTTTGGCTAGCGAAAAACAGACTGACTCTTTACTTAGATTGTCTTTTAGTACAACCGAATGCTGATCAAGACATTTTTAGGTGACCAAAATGTTACAATTACTTTGATGAACTAAAAACACACAGTGCTCCCTGGTAGCTCTAGACTTGTCAATCTCAAAGTATTTGATATGATGAATTGTATACAGTGGCAGAGACTTGCTGACCTCTGGTAGGACGATGAAGGCTCCAGTCATGATGGTGAGGACGATGTTGATCCCGAACAACCAGCGGAGGAAGATGAAGTAGGAGGCTACGCCCGACCCAAAGTGACCTCAACAAGAGAGAGGAACATCTGACTGACATGTTGCATACACTTCACACACAAACAGTGATGTGTGGAACACAACCAAACAAACATCAAGGTCTCTCCTTATATGACTTACACCATATTATGACCACACCGATGGATAATTGTCCTGAACAAAATTAATTTAGGTGCAGGTAAGTAATAATCTGTCAACTGCCACTACAACTCGGACGATATGAAAATTCCATGTCACGTTTACCCCATTCAAAATAAATGCGATTCACAATATTATCCTGATAATCAATGAAATATGCTTAAAACTCTTAAAATGACACTAAAACACAGTGGAATCACTTTACCTTACATTTAGCTTTGTTGTGACTTTTCTCTCGAAATATTGCAACTTTTTTTCTCAAAAAATTACGACCTTTTCTCTCAAAACACTATGACTTTTTTTGACGAAAGAAATATCTTTATTGCATCACATATAGGACACTGTAATAAACTGCAGTCAATTTGTGATAATATTCACAATTATCCCGATAATGGAAATTCACCACTATGAACTTATTGTGAGAGATTTTTTATCGCGATCCACAATAAAATCGATTATATTCCCATCCTACAACC
>JAOVVB010111174.1:0-12772 GCA_028570985.1 Heterobranchus longifilis
TCTCTCTCTCTCCCCCTCTCTCTCTCTCTCTCTCTTTCTCTCTCTTTCTCTCTCTCTCTTTGTGTGTCTCTCTCTCTCTCTCTCTCTCTCATTGTGTCTCTCTACCTCATGATGATGATGAGCATTGCAAACCCTTTTATACCTCACATCTTCTCTGCAATTGACCCTCGGCTCTTGTTCTGCTTCGTCTCTTTTTGGCTGAAAGATAATGTGTAGAAACAGCTCCATCTTTACCTTTTGTCTCCATGACCTCTTTAAGACAGACTATTGCAGCAAATTACCCTCCTGGTGGGTTGAAGTCGTTGGTCAATTTGACGCATGAACATGGGGCCAACACTACTCTGTGAACAGGCATTTCTCTTAGAATGGGACGGTCATTTATTCCACTGGTATGTAGACATTCAGCCTAATGCACACTGGTAACTAAGTTATGATCGAGTTTTTGGAGTATCCCCGTTATGTGTTGCACATGACACACATCATATTCTGGTTTCAGTAACCTAGATATAAACCCATATCCTGGTTTTGAGGAACTCAATATTAAAAAAATCAAAGATATATGTGTGCAGTTCATTTAAATTACCATTAGCTACAGACTAGAAAAAGGCAGGTTTAATGGTTTCAAAGGCTTTGTTTGGATATAGGTGGGATTTCATGTTTTATTGCATTATAAGATGATTTCACCCTTTAGTAAAATGTCTTTCATTAGTGATGATCCTGGTTGGATGCTTGTATAAAAAAAGTTGTTTTAGGAAGAGAACCTTTTTTTAGGAGGTTGGAAGAGGAAACAACAAATCGTTTGCAACAATATAATGTTACTGTGTTATATAACACAACTATGGTAGCTGATAGAAACTGACACGCAGGTTTCTCATCCTTCTCTGCAATCTGTTCAGATCCAGTGATGTAGTAGTTAGTCAGTAACACAAAAAAATACTATAATCCCTGCAATCCAATTCAGTCCACATTTACTTATGAAGCACATTTAAAACACAACAGTGGCCCAAAGTGCTGTACTGTACCAGTAAAAACACAAAGACCATCAAAACAACACAGTAGAAACACAAAGAAGAGTTTAAAAGAACAAAAGGACAATACTACAGAAAGGCAAGTCTCACAGTGAGTTAAAAGCCAGAGAATAAAGATGTGTTTTAAGACAGGATTTAAAAACAGGCAGTGTAAGGGCCAGCCTAACATGCAGAGGCGACTCGTTGCAGAGTTTGGGGGCTACAAATGTATCGATGGTTTACACGCAGAAATGAAAGTCTGACTCTTGTAATGTGGATCCTGGACCGCCCCGACTTCCTGTTAGATCAGCAAACTTTGTGTTGCTGTCGTCACACAGGTTAGACGGCGCTGGGGTTTGCGCTGGCTGAATTTGAGTTGCTACAGCCGCTAACTGAAGGTCCATCTCCGGAGCAGCTGCCAGCTCTCCTCCCGTCTTTTAGCGACAGGGAGTGAGGCAAGGCAAGCTCATTTATATACTGTCGCACAGTATATTTAAAGTGCTTTACGTAAAACATTAAATGGACATTTAAAAACAGTTAAACATGTAAGAGAACAGAAAATAATACCAAGGTTAAATAGATAAAATACAAGAATAAAAGTTACAGTGCAGTGTGAGAAATTTAATTATTTGATTTAATAAAAGGCAGCGTCAAACAGAAAAGTCTCCAGCCTTGATTTAAAAGAGCTGAGAGTCTCAGCGGACCTGCAGTTTTCTGTGAGTTTGTTCCAGATATGTGGAGCATAAAAACTGAACGCCGCTTCTGCTTCTCCGTGTTTAGTTCTGACTCTGGGGACAGAAAGCAGACCGGTCCTGGACGACCTGAGAGGTCTGTGAGCTTCATAATGGAGCAGAAGTTCAGAGATGTATTTTGGCCCTAAACCCCTCAGCGCTTTATAAACCAACAGTAGTAATTTGAGAGCGCTAGCTCGTTAATTCTTGTCTCATTTGTGGTCTGATAAACAGTAAATTCATCAAATTCAGTGCCTCATATCGCTATTTTTCAAGCTACTGTAGCTGTCGTATTTCCCGGGACCCACATGAGTGCGGTTTCCATGGGAACGCAGTCACCGAGGCTTTCCTCCCTGTTTGTCACTCTGCCTGAGGGGACAATGCTGTACCCGCGCTGTCGTTTTTTTTGGCTGTCATGACTTCGACTCATTGACGTCCTGTCACTATTCTACTTGCATGTCTAACAGAAACACTGCTCTTTATGCTCTCTTGCTCTCTGTACTGTTACCTGCAGGGCCGCAGTGTTAGATCTATACTGTTGGCCGTACGGGGTGGATGCTCACAGATGGCCACAAGTGTGTGTGTGTGTGTGTGTGTGTGTGTGTGTGTGTGTGTGTGTGAGAGAGAATGATAGCACAGGTCAGTAATTGGAGTCAAGCCATACAGGTCTGTCTGAATGTGAATGAATAATTTATAGAAGCAGCAGAGTCACTCTCTCTTTTCGCTCAGTCTTGCTACGTCTCTTTCTCTCTCTTTCCTTCACTGAATGTTTCCATAATAATGTTGGGAAATCCCGACGGAGGAACCTGCTGCTGGGCGGGCAGGGGGCCAACAACACTGAACAAAAGTTCAGTATAAATTCACTCTCACACATATACACACATAAACGCACCTTTTCTAAGTGGACTTGAGCATTTACATTCACCATTCAACATCAGCGGCGACCGCTACATTTCTGAGAGAAAGTCGTCTGCTTTTCAATTCCCGGAAACTCCTAGAGAGTGACAATCGCCTACCTCGTTTCCTCGTGACATCACCGCATAATCGCCATGGGAAACGGGACAGGAAGTGGTATGGAGATGACCGTAGAGGCGAGGAGGTTAGGAGGGCAAGTGGTGTATGTATGTGAGGAAAAAGGGGGGGGGTGGATCATTTCCTGCGCTCCCACCTCCTCTGACTTGCATGTGGGTAAAAATACTGGCTCCTCTGGCTGAACGTCCACAGTCCAACGAAGCTCTGACCACTCATCTGTTTACAGTCGGGATTTAAACCTACGCTATTCTCCCCCTAAGAGAACTGGACGATTGACCTTTGACCTTTTGAGGACAGAGGAGTGGCTGCATCTGCCGGTATGACACTTTCTGTTGCCGAGGAAACAGGACGGCAACAGTAAGTTTTTCCCTGCAGAGGATGAGCGCGTCGATCCGGTGCAGTGTCGCGTTGAGTTGAATTTCCCGGCCGCGTGTCTGCGGGCCTGGCTGTCGTCCAGATAATTTGTCTTCATTAAGGCCGGGAGTTTTGGTTCGGTCCAAGGTTTCATCTGTGTTGTCAGGAAGCCAACCGTGAAGGATGCGACGGATTCAGCATATGTATGTTGCTGAGTGTGTGTGTGTGTGTGTGTGAGAGAGAGTATGGTTTTTATCATGGCTCTATGTTCAAGTCTTTAGTGTCCCTGGTGGGTATTTTAGCTTCAAGCAAGGTGTACAGGGCAGTATGTTCAGTATGATATTGAGACATGTAGTCACATGATGTCCCACAAAGCTGCACGAGAAGCACAAGTGATAAAGTTGTACTGGTAAGCATATGTTGCTGCAGCAATTTTAGGGTTGATACCATTTGTTACACAGATTTGGTGCACAATTTTAACAGTTTTTGACCACTCGAGAGTTGATAAAAATGGTAAAAAATATCTCCAGAATACCACATTAAGACACCAAGACCTCGAGGAACACCAGAGAATAATTCATGCTGTGTTTTGGTGTAGTGGTGGAGTTTTCTATGAGAATTGCATTTTTTTCGGCGATTTGATGGAGAGCACTTCTGTTCTGGAAACTGCTCAGAAAGTCCCTTATTGTGAATATACATAGAAAAGCTATAATGAATGTCCTATAATGAATGAAAGTTTCATGAGGCTGTGATTATCCTAGAGGTCACAAAAGGTCATTTTATACAGTGAGGGCAAGTTTAAAAAAATGGCCTCAGTACAATGAAATGGTTACTATGGAGACTAACATCATCACACATGAATACACTTGGGCTCATTGAATCCACAACAGTCTCATCTTTCCAGTCAAACCCAATTTATGTCATTCAAGACTGTTTATGGACTCCAGGATGCAGAAATATTCAAATACATTTTAGAATAGGCGAGAACACATTTGTACTGCACGAGTGCGGCTGCTTGTGGTGCTGTTGAATTGTATGGTATTATTATTTCTACCATTTGAGTAAGGGTAGACTTACAGTACTAACCACTACCCACATGTTTCATTGTTCTGCAAACAAAAACTTATGACATCAAGATAGTTAAAAAATATGAGTCCTGTAAAAACTCACTTTGAATTTTCATTCTAATTCCTTCCACGCAGGCTGATGTATAAACATCTGCTCTTTTTTTTTTACTGTGGCTCCTGAGTGTTGCTCTGATAAAAGTGGGCTTGTCAGATTAATTGTCTCTCTCATCACCGCTGATCCAAGACGAGGCACTTACCAGCGCCCTCCCCTCGCTACTTTCCACGTGTTGCATCATATCTGTAATATCCCCCATTAGAAGCACTGGAGGCTGATACCGGCCGGCGTATGGCGAGGGAAATTGGGACGTTTCCACGCGGGCTCCCACTGCTTGTGTAATGGTTTGAAATCGGTGCGGCCTCACGCTGTTTGCTGGGAGAGGGATTGTGACTTTCTTTAATCTCGCCGAATCTCTTTCGTTTGACTGCCAGAGAGAAAGAGACGTTGTATCAAATCAAAATATTGTTTTCTCGCTCCCTTTTTAATCCTTGTTTTTGTAATGCCTTCCGTGCCTCCCAATCCACTTCTGTTTTCTATTTTCGTCTCTGTGTTCAATTGTTAAAGTGATGGAATATTAACGCACGGCCCCTCTGTGTCTCTCTCAGACTGAGAATGGCAGTGCCCTCCACGAGGCAGCTCTCTTTGGGAAGATGGATGTAGTTCGCCTTCTGCTCGACTCAGGTGAGTCTATAAATATGTCCTGGAAAAACAAAAACTCTGTGTTTCCCTTGATTTTTTTTTCCCCCTTTTTATTCTAACCTGGGGCTAGATGCTCCACATGTTTTTTTTCCTCCAGATTGTGGGTTGAATTTGCCCTCAGGTGAACTTCAGGCATCTGTCTGCTGCGTTCTCTCTCACTGTTTTAAAATCCCGGACTGTCGGCTTTATTATTGTTTCGGATAAGTAGAAAGCGACACGCACACACCACCTGCTTTGTGTCCTCGGTGGTGCAGAGAATTAAATCCCCCGAAGATCTATTTCTAAAGAAAAAAGTAAATTCCTGCACTTGTCACCTCTGCATTGATTTATTAAAGAGTCGAGGTTTTGGTCACAAGGACGGCGACTCTTTAATTAATCATTAGAGGTGACAAGTGTGTGCAGGAATTTATGTTTTTCTTTGGAAGTTTATTATTGTTTCAGTCATTTTGTAGCAGGAGGAGGTGATGAAACTTCAACAGGATATGATGGCTGCATTCCAAATTGCATGCTTTTTCTTTTTACTTTCAGTACATACTGCAGCTGCTCTTACAACGTACATACTGTTGCATGCAGTATGCATACAAATGGGAGATACTACTTCATTATACTACATTGTGCCTTGAACTTTGACCTTCTTGCTCTGCTGCACAAAGGATTGTGGGTCAAAATAGCCACAAAAGCATGCTGGCTTGCATACTGCAAAATGTGACCGGATGTAGTAGGACATCCTGGTATTTTTGGCATACTGCATTTCACATACTATGTATTAGGACATACTAAATCTTTTTCTGTATAGTATACAGTAGCAGTATGGGTATTGGAACGCACAGGATATGTGGCGTCTCCTCTTCATGATGTCGCTCGACTTGAGGGGTCAAAGGTCATGTGATGAGAAGTGACAAAAATGATGCATCTTGCACATTTATGCTCTTTGTATTCAGAGCTGATTGAGGCCATGTCTGTACATATACAGACAATTTTGAAAATGAGTAGGTAATCAGTAGGTGGTGATAAAGGCTCAAATACTAGAGAAGAAGATTCTGAGAATGCATAGTGAGCTTATTTTCCTTTGGCAGTAATAACCGATCAAAAAATAGTCAAACAATAGTAGCAATTATTTCGTAATGTATACATATTTGATACCTATTTATTTAACATCTTTCTGGTAGATGCCCCAAGGTGCGAGTTGGAGTTGCTGCTCAGCGTCACCTTACTTTACCTGTAGCCATTGTTGTTGTTTCTGGCACACGTTCAATACACAAAGAAACAATGGTCATGCACGAACTGGTGAGATGATGTCATCGTTTCCCAAACACTCAAAAGTCTCAGTGACCTAAAACTCCATTTGCGTGTGGGCAAGAGACCAAAACGTAGATGAAAATAAATATTAAAAATATCTGTATATGCGTAGACAGGGCTTAAATCTGGACTCTGTTGTCCTTTGATACCGCTGCCACACCCCCCACACTTTCCTTCAGCACTTCCTGTTTCCCGCAGGACTTCCTGTGCATGGCCATGTTCTTTTGGCCTCAATTTTATTAACATCCTGCGCTGGCCTGATTCACTTAAATCCATCAAACATTGTGACATTGTGTGTGTGTGTGTGTGTGTGTGTGTGTGTGTGTGTTGGGGGGGGGCAGCCAGCCTTTCATTGTCAAACATGAACTATGCAGGGAAACAGCTGAGGATGTCAGTGCATCACAGATATCTTTGTCATGTTTTGGATTCACTTATGATAATTAGCACTCTTTTATAACCAATTTATTTGTTATGCATCAGAGTTCATTCCTTATCTTGGAAACAGTAGTTTGGCGAAGCTATCTCAAATTTTCTGGAGCTTTTCAACCATATAACAAACGAGATATAACTTGTTAATAAGTGAGCGTTGGAGGTGCTGGAAGGCAGATTTTGTTTCCTTTGGACGCTGGATGTTTCTCTCTGTTTTCCAGTCTTTGCAAAGCAAAGTTTACCAGCTGCTGGTGGAAACGTCATATTTACTGTACAGGCATGAGTGATATCCATCTTCTCATCCACAACATTAAGCATCAGAGTTCATTCAATTTATTCTGTTTTTTAATTTACAATAAATGCACAAAACACGAGGAAAAAAAGATACGTGAAAATTATATTTAATGAAAAGCAGTAAAACGTACCAGGAAAGAGAGAAAACATAGGCACATTACATCAGGTCCAAATATGCTTTCTCTCAGTTTTTATTGATTTTTCTGTTATTGTGCACAGCAGAGTGACATTTATTTTTCATGTTTAATTGGATCCATGAGCACAGAAATGGATTAAAAAGGCTAATAGTCGGATAAATGAGGATTTATAGTGGGAGAAAAACGTTTTTTTCCCCTGCAAACTTGTCTGTGTATTTTATATGGGCATGCTTTAGTTTCATTGCCTGTCATTTAGCATGATAAAAGCACAAGTGTGTGCTCCGTTGTGCAGGAGGTCTAAAAAAAAAATAAAAAAGCTTTTTCGCCGTTTGTAAAGAGCCTTCATGAATTAATAAAAATCCTCTGGTGACTGCAACTCATTCATCTTTTGCTGACTGGAGTTTTGTGACTGAGTGGGTGTGTCAGCAGATCTCGGGTGCATGTACATGTGTGTACATGTGTGTACATGTGTGTACTGTATGTGAGTGGACTGTGTTTTTGTGTCTGTAGTTCAGTGTCTTTCAGCAAGTATGAGTACGTTTATCTTGTTCTACAAAGACATGGGTGTTATGGGATGACCTTTGCCCTACTGTTCATGTGTATCAATGCTCATGTTGTATTTGTGTGTGTTTGTGTGTGTGTTTGTCTCTCAGAGATTGACACCAGTCTCAGAGACAGCCAGAGGAGAACAGCACTGGAGATCCTGAGAGAACATCCTGCACCCAAATCCCAGCAGATCACTGCTCTTATCCAAGGTAAGAAACGCACGCACGCATGCACGCATGCACTCACAGACGCAGGCACGCATGCACACACACTGCTTTGCTATTGGTTGAGGCTGCGATTTGGCCAGTCACCAAAGTTGAACTCCACATGAATTTGCTTTGCCACCGGAAGCGAATGTAAGTGAATGGGAGGTTGATAACTGTCAATGTTAATTTTGCACATTTGTGACCAAACCCTTACAGTTTAATGTACAATTTAAAAGCATACATGTGCAAGAGAATGAACAGTGACAGGTGTCGAGATTTAAGTGTCCTAAACTTTGCAGCTAACACTTGTCCTTTGGACTTTAATGTGTGAATTGATGGGTTTGTAGAAATAGAAGTGTTTTCTGCTAATTCATAGTTGGTGTGTGGATTGGCTGCTGTAGGTGACATTTTAGATTTCAACTGGATGAATCCTGCAGACATGTTGACATGTTAGTGTATATATACATACATATATATATATATATATCCACGTTTTGAGATATTTTTGGCATGTGGATATAGAGTATGACATTGTGACCGGTGTTTGCGAGCGGATGTGATCCGACTGAGAAATCTTGTTTTCCAGGAAGTTAATCTTCTATTGTGGAAACAGTGGGAGCTCCTGTACTGCATGTGTGTATCTGCAGTCGGTACAGTGGGAGGGGGCACAGTAAATGTTGTCCTTGACATTCCAACAGTACAGTGTTCTTCCCAGTTTTCTTCCATTGTCTTACCGAGGTGGATCTTAAATAAGATGTTTATCGATGATCTGGAATAAATATAGTGCTTGGTGATAGGGGCATGTTTGTACAGTTTATACAGCGCTGCGTATGTCCAGAAATCTGCACAGTGACAGAAACACAGCAATGTGTCAGTAACGCTTTGTAAGTAGTCGATCGACAGAAAAATAATCTGCAACTATTTTGATAATCGATTAATCGTTAAAGTAATTTTTCACGCAGAAATGTCAGAAAATGCTGTTTTTCTCCTCTAAAATATGGAGATTTCCTGTGTTTCTCTGTTTTATATCATATTAAACTGAACAGCTGTGTTTTTTTTCTGTTTTATATCATATTAAACTGAATATCGTTGGGTTTTTCTCTGTTTTATATCATATTAAACTGAATATCTTTCAGTTTTGGACAAAAACAAGACATTTAAAGACATCACCTTGGACTTTGAGAAACTGGGATGGACATTTTTTGCTATTTTCGGACATTTTATAGACCAAACGATTCATCAATTAATCGAGAAAATAATCGGCAGATTAATCGATTATGAAAATAATCATTAGTTGCAGCCCTAGGACCGTGTAAGGGCTAAAAAAAAAAAAATACAGAGCCAGGAGAGAGGGTTAATATTCCAGGGAAATACTTTCCAAGATTTAAGTTGTACATTTCCAAGAAAAAACTTGAATATTCTCTGAGGTTAAAGTGTTAAAATATATGAGAAAAAGTCACACATTTATGGGGAAATAAACTATTTTTGTCAAGAAATGACAGAACAAGTTGAATGTGGCCATGTTTGGTGAGGACATGACTGGTACTCGACAAAGAAACATGCTTTTAAAGTTTTTCTAGTGAAATCAGGATGTTGGGATGAAGAAGGCCTGTCTAAAAGAGTTAGCATGTTCAAGAATACTTTGCAAATTAGCATGTTCATGTCTGCTGTAAAAATACCACAGGCAGGGAAAAAGATGTGATTTTTCTTTTAGGGCTGCGATTAAATCCACTGATTATTTTCTAAATGAAATCGATTAATCCTTTGGTCTATAAAATGTAAATATAGTAAAAGATGGACACTTTAATTTCTCAGAGCCCACGGTGGTGTCTTATTATTCCTTGTTTTATCCAACCATTTGTCCAAAAACGTAATCAGAGTCAGCCTTTTGCAGCAAAAGCAAAATAAGAATCATTTGTAGTGTTTTCATTTTCTTTCTTCCACATCTTGGTCTCCCACCTGCCATTAAAAGGCCTGGTGTTTACTGCAGTGTGTGTTTTGTGTGTGACCAGTGATTGTTAGTGTTGAGTTTAGTCCACAAAGATTCTCCAGATTTGCAGTGTCTAAAGACAGCGTTGTCTTGAGGTGATGATGAGGCGCAGTATGAACGCTGTAATCTGTGGCTTTGAGGCGCCGTCACTTTCTGTCCTTGTGTAATCTGTGTGTGTGCGTGTGTGTGTGTGTGTGTGTGTACTGTAAGCCACGCACTTACAGATGATTTAAAGAGAGTGAGATAATGGCAGACAGAAATGGAGGGATGAGGAGAATATGTCAGAGCCTGGGAGTTGGTTTTAACTAAGAGGCAAATATAGAGAGGAGACTGAATCCCAGGAATGTTACAAACTGGCCACAGATAGAAAATAACAGACATAAAGCCGACATTAAACCAGGGAAAACACAGTGATGCAACGGACAGAGCAATTAGTTGGAATTGGGGATTCCAGTTTCCCATTTAATGTATACTGTAACGCTCAAAGAATCTGATTTATACACATAAAAATTAATTACACATGGTTTTGCCAGCGGTTTTATGGCTCAGAAGTTAACTGTTGCTTCAGTCTAACGGCTGTCATGAACCTTGTTTTCAGCGGTAGCAGGCGGCTGTTTTTTTTTTTTTAGCAAGAAAGCTCTAAAACCCCCCACTGTACGCTACCTGGTTAACACAACACAGCAGACAGACAACGTTTGCAGCGAGCTGGTGAACATAATGCAGCATTTAGCAGCCAGAAAATCAATTATTGCTGCCTTAAACGCACAATATGTAATTTTCTGCCAACAAAAGACGTGTGGTAGTAGCGTGGGATCATGGGAGTTGTCTTCACCACCATTGCCGTCATTGAGGTCGGTTTCTCCCAGTTAGGATTCCTTCAGTGTTCATCGTTCAGGAGGTTTTTACAGTTTTTTTTTAAATCAGTTTTTCTCCGATGCTGCCGCTAACTTTTGCTCAGCTTGTTTCTCTGATAATTTAAGATCCAGACGTCTGATGACTAAAATCCTTCATCCGGTTAAAATATATAGTTAAAAACGACCCACATCTAAACAGAGTATCGTAAAAAATGTAGCTGAAAAACTGGATAAAAAGCCAATTTATGATAGTTTCTGGGTTTGAATATTGTTGGAAATATTTGAGATATAAGTACACAACTCAACAAAATATATAACATAGGTCTAGTCGTTTTTTGACATTTTAATGCAGAAATTTATTAGACCTTTAATAATAAGTGATATAATAAACAAGAGATGTGGCATTTTGAGTGTGCTCCTATTGGTTTTCTTTGGGATACATACAGTGACATTGTTATTCGAGACACGGTGGGATGGAGGTGATGCAGAAACTGACCAGCGATGCAAGAAAAGTGGGTCAAAAGTTAGAAAATGTAAACTTTTTACGCAATCGAGAGCAACACTGGCCTGGAGGCTTGTGATCTGCCAGAGAAGAAGTGATGCAGTGGTGGTGGGTCAGTGAGTTGTGGCCAACAGGGACAAAGACGGAGTACTTTCATCTGAAGAAACTTGCTCACAGTTTGAAAGAATTCTGAGTTTGAGAACTTGCGAAACAGACTGAAGATTGACAGGAAAGACTGCGTTAAGGACTCAGCCAGGTGAGCTACCGGCGCCCCACAATATAACTGAGCTAAACTGATTTTTAGTGATCTACCACATCGATATCATGACCAAAACTGACTAATTAAGCATTGAGCAAATCAGTTATAAGCCAGACGCCACCGATCTATATTAGATACTGTTTCTTCTTCAATGTCGTTATAGAAATAAATGTTTATTAAGTCAGGCTAACTCCGTTTTTAGTGCCATTTTTATGTGACCTCCCAATGAGTTCCACACAATGTAGTAAACACAGATTTAAAATTCTGAGAAAAACAAAGCACTGGTATGTGATCGGGAGTCATTATTGGCATACACCCCGAGAAGTGGAAAGAAAAAGGGATCAGTAGAGAAAAAGTCAGATTTGTGGATATCTGATTTTTTTTTTTTTTACCCTAATGTAATGTGTCAACACAGTTATAGATATTATACAACATATTAATTCTTACTAATGCATTTGAAGCAACCGACCAGCTTAAACCTTTCAGCCCAGAGAGCGGCAGTACAGCCGCTACTCTCTGAATTAAACTGTTAAATGGTCTGTAGGCTGACGGTGAGTCAGCTAAACCTCGTGTCCCTGTACAGCAGACGCTTACAGAGAATATCCGGCTCCGTTTGAAACGACGAGCCCCACCCTTTGCACAGTGAATTTCAGCTCCTCCTGTCTGGGCGGAGGTTTATAGTCCAAAGGTGTAGAACAAGACGATATAAAAACAGCCGTCACTTCGATGAACAAGTCGTAGCAATGCTGCACAGATGCAATAAATGGAGCACATTCATTTATGTTATTATTTGAGTGTTTTTTTGTGATTATTTCATCATGTTTTATCATGTCTGTTGTCTGTGTTGTTTGTAAAATGTGTGTCAAGACGGATGCCTCGTCTTACCAAATCTACCTACGGGTACGAATAAAGTAACCTAACCTCTCTTTTCTTCTTACCAAATTCAATGAAGGAGTAGGGCCGGGAAACTGTGGGGACCTTCTTTCCATGCTGCTCATGAAACTCTGCCTGCAGGTCTTCAAGGTAAGCAAAGGCCAGCTTCTTCGCAAAGCTGGCTTCACACAGCACGAGGTAGCACACGCCTTTCTCTATGAAATAGCTGCAAGGAGAACAGAAAGATGTGGAAACTGTCAAGAAACCATTACAGAAGTACTTGATTGATTTTATTGCTCCGTGTCAGTGGTTCCCAACCTGGGGGTCCCGACCCCCAAAAGGGGTCACCAAAGCTTCACAGGGGGTCACAAGGATTTTAAGGGTTGTAAAACAACTTTAAAAAAAAAAAAAAAAAAAAAAAAAAAAAAAAAATAA
>JAOVVB010111228.1:0-12770 GCA_028570985.1 Heterobranchus longifilis
GTGTGTGTGTGTGTGTGTGTGTGTGTGTGTGTGTGTGTGTGTGTGTGTGTGTGTGTGTGTGTGTGTGTGTGTTCAGCAGGTGTCTCTGCATGCAGAGCGTCCACCTCCCGTCCTGCTGCCTTCACATTCACTTTCAAATCCACTTCAGTGACAGAAAAAAATTAAAAAAAATAAAAAAATATATATATGTGTGTATTTCTGAGGGATAGAAGAGATAAAACGTATTCGGTCAGCTGCTGCTCCTCCTCTCAATTAGTCGTCTGTCGAGTTCTGAGGCTGCGTGAAGCCCATCATGTTTCTGATTCACTATCTTTCAAATATACTGAAGGGAAAAGATATTGATCAGAAATAAAAGAATTTGTCAGAATTCAGAGGAAAGTGCAGCTCTGATCTGTCTGCATATAAATCCCTTTAACACTCATTCCCTAATGAAATGCAGTTAGTTTACCTCTAAAAATCACTGTGCATTTCTAAACACACACACAGGTTTACAATTAAAATGCAGTCCTTAATCTAAAATGCTTTTTTCAATTTTAAAAATGTAGTGTTTTGGTACTTGGTTTGCCTTTGATTTATTATTAATACAAAGTTCACCAGTTCACCTTTAAACATGTTACAGACTTACTGATTTGTTTTTTTTGTTTTAAAAAAAAAAAGCTTTTTAAAAACATATTGGTTTACTACTGACAGGCATTATATATGTATGAAATCCACTGCTGTACTTTCAGAAAAAAAGTTTTGTTTCCTAAAACAGACTGCGTCTCAAATTGTTTATTTCTATAGTGATGTCTTAAAGCTGCAGTAATCAATATTTTTCATAACAATGGTTCAAATAACAGTGTGAATGCTTGCAGTGAGGGCAACCACAGACAATTATCTCCATCTCTGCAGCTCTACAGAGATTTTTAGCTTCTTTTAGCTCCTAGTTTGCAGCACACTTTCTGTCTGGTTCAATGTTTACAGCAGCTGTTGTCATCAAACAAGCTCCGATAAAGCCACTGTACTCTACCTGCAAAGCAGCAAACAGCAGACAGAAACAGTTAGAGAACAGAGGGGAGCATTCAGCAGCTACAGAGACAGAGATTTCCCTCAGGAGGTGGTGGAGACCAAAAACGGAGCTAAAAGAGCAAAAATATTGGACACAAATATCACACCAGTAGAGTTCAACAGTGAGGTTCTGAAAGTGAAAACCTCATTCATATTCTGAATTGATTAAAAAAAAATTATTAGCCATAATGTCGTAACCATCCAAGGAACACGTGTCCACCAAAGCTTTTTTTTTTTGCGAAAACAGCAGGCGCTCCTGTGAAAAAGCCCAGCTGATATATTTTCAGCTGAGACACATTGGTTGTGTCTGGTTGCTATGACACGGAATATCCACGGAAGTAAACGTGTCGACCCTTGCTCTGCATGAAGGGAAGACTGAAGCATGTAGGAAGGGGTCTTTGTGGTTTTTGTCCCACCCCCCCTACACTGTGATTGGAGGGCTGGGTGAAAAGTGACCATGACGAGTGCAGCGTTTTACCCAAAGTTGAGCATTTTGCAACTCTAGGCGACCAGAAAAAAACGCCAAACTCTCACCGCTCAGCGCAGAATCGACAGAGCCTAAATACGTGGCGGCGTTCCCATTGCAAAGCATTAAAAAAAGAAAAAAAGCTTTGGTGGACTCGTGGCCTTACCACGAGATTGTGAAACGATGGCATATGCTTCTGTAGAAGCCACAAGTCTGTATGATATCAGCCTTGTTTTAAGGAAAAACATGTTTAATTTGCGATATCATGGAGAAGTACTACACTACCCACAATCCTCAGTGTAACAGTTGACGGCCCTGATTGCTGGAGCTCGCTGTTACCATGGAAATGTTTACCGCCCCCGTCAACGGCTACTGAGCCGATACCACTGAACTCTACGATTGTCTTGTACCTTTGCCAGTTTTTTCCATTTTCCAATTTTCTTTTTGCGCCAAATGTTACGGTCACGATTCATCTTGTAGTTTTTTCTGAAGCGTCAGTGGAGTGAATGAATGCGAAATTCAGCCGTTCAAAAAGCGGGCGATCACTGTTGAGCTCTAACCAGATGATTGTGTTGATGCTCTGTTGCTCACGTTTGAAGTAATAACTTTATAAGGCGATAATATGTCGGATGATGTGTTTACAGCTTGTTCTGCTGCCCCCTAGTGGCCAAAAATACAAATTCATGCAGCTTTAAGAGATAATTATCAACTCATTGTTAGCTTGTACATTTACTATGAAAACCAAAAGTTTCCAAACATCTCCTGAAATGCTCATATTTTTCACAACACAAAATTGTTGCCACAAATTTTTCGTTAAGTTAGGTCGTAACGTTTGGATTACTGACTTGAATGTAATTATATGTATACAGTAATGTATACAGTATATCTTCCCCAAAAAGCCTTCTTTTCAAGTAAATATTAGTAACTACAGTGCAAGTGAGTATTTCGTAATCCAACATAAGTTAATTGGCAAATATTTTAATTTCTTAAATTATTTTATTTAGAGAGAGAGAGCACAATATGAGACGCAGCCTGTATTTCGTACTTTTAACAATTTATTTGGATCCCGTTGTGAATCTCTCTTTATGAATCATGTTGTTGTCGCTGTGGTGGAATCTGCTCCTAAATGACAGTAAAACATGAATGTTTTTGGTTTTCTCAGTCTGTGCAGTTTAATGAAAGCTTCACTTTGTTCAGTCACAACAGGAATATTTTATTCAATGTTTTCCCCTCGACTCTTCTCCTCAGTCTGACTCTGTCAGTGACATTACGACTCAGTGAAATCATTGTTTCTCTCTTCCCTCTGTCCACGAATATTTAGTCCGGAACGAGTTTGTGCCTCTCATGTCATCATTGGTTTTATGTTTGAGACTTTTGCATTGATGGTTTTATTTAAGTTGCAGAAATAAGACGACGCTTTTCGTCAAAATGACATCCGAGTGAAACGATGAAAAATAGTAATTTAACTAAAATGTATGTTTGTATGTATTTAATTTAGTATATTAGTGCAAAAAGTTCAGGATGGCAACTTAATTCCTTCAAATTTTGTGTTGGAATCGAGTAACGCTTCACAAAATGTAGTAAAATAAGTACAACAGCTAAAACTTGGTCTTTCCAGCTGATTTAATTCTAAAACAACTGAAAATGCCTTACATTTCTAATAGGGGTGTCACGATTTTCCAAATCCAGGATTTGATTTTAGGTCACAATTTGATTCAAATTCGAATTTTTTTCGATTTTAGCAATGACTGCTATTGTTAGACTATGGAGGTTTGATTCATAAAGATCAACAGATTGTTGGTTTAATACCCTGAACTTTTATATGTTTTCTTTAAAAAGACTACATGCTATCAAGTGTGGTATAACTGCCATATTTTTAAACGCATTACACTAAGACCGTAGGGTGAAATGTAAATACTTGATTTAAAACTTTAATAACAACAACTTATTTCACCAGTCAACTGGGAACAGACTGTTAAACAACAAAAACAAACCACTAGATGGCAGAAGAGTATTTAACAACAACAGCTTGAGTTTCTCAGAGTTTATGAGGTGCACCTGAATGCACCATGAAGTCCCTCGGTGCCCACGCGCTTTACCATTCTTTGTTTACATAATGTTGTAAAGGCAAAATGTTGCCACACCGGTGACTTCAGGGAAGCATATTTTTGAGTTCTGTTGTTTCTCCGTCATCTCCGACAGCGGCTGTGGCCATGGTGTCTGGAAAAGTGCAGCTGCAGGCTACCAGTAAGCTAACGTTACGCTGCTGTTGTTTTTTTTTCTTCTGCCAAGTAGGCGGGGCCGGAGAGAGAAAAAAAATACTCGGAGAATTGCCAATCCTGCTTTTGATTTCGATGATCGAAATTGTGACATCCCTAATTTCTTACCTAAAAATGCTATGTCGTGACTGTTTTCAAAATGGTTAAGCTGTTATAAAATGGTACCTGTTCTGCAACACCTTAAAATACTGCGAGGGCCGTGACATTTTACAAATTAACATTGGACCTCCATAAAGGTGGGAGACTTACAGGAGACAGATTTAAAAAAAAAAAAATTGAAAAAAAGGACTGCTGAAGATTAAAGAGATATCCTATACATTTTCTGAGATAACCTGGATGACATTAGCATGTCATATTCAGGGTTATCCTCTCGAGCCACAAAATACATTATATAACTATTTTTGACAGGCGGAGTAGTATTTCCCCATCACTACTTAACTGACTTTGACAAGTCAAATCGGTAGAGTGCCTCCTTAATAAAACATGAAGCTCGACAAACCTCCACTGCTTTGATGGCGCGTCACCTAAAAACTGATGTATATATTGGAGGTTAAGTGCCAATTTTCTCTCTTTGGGATGCACACTTACAGTAGGGTCATTTTTGGGCTAAAATCTTTAAGAATATTTTGCAATCATAGTCCCAATCAGGCTGGACTCAGTCCCTCTTTGTAGTATTTTTACGAAAAGTAATGCACTGTAATTCGTATATATATATATATATACCACGTAATTGTGAGACATGCGGCCCAGGTTTAAAAGACACAAAAACACGGGTGGGCGGGGCTTAGGTGGTTGGCTCAAACACACGCAGGACTTTCACCCAGGAGTTGTAGTCCGTGTATTTAAATTGGAAGTAGGAAGTAGTGATTTTAATGCCAACTCCCTTGTTTCTTACTAACCTTAACAAGTTGTTTTGTTGCCTAAACCTACCGAGTTATTCCCGTTTCACGACGTTAATCCCGACATTAATGAAGTGTCTCTCACACGACCGGGCCATGTATTTAAACCGGAAGTTCATATATATTATACGAACTGCTGTGCAATACTTTTGGTATGATAACATACGAACGGTTTATGAGAATGCGTTGATTAAGGATACTTTGTTCCCGGTCGCTCAACAACTCTATATTCTGCAGCTGAAATACCTGCTGCATGTCTCGATTAATCAGTTAATTCTGTGACTTTAATACACTTTATTCAATAGAAAAGTCTAAAACATGAAAGCGAGTGACAACATGAGAGCAGCAGACTCGTTCTACATGGAATCATGTGATAAAGTTTGGAGTGGTTTGCTGTTTTTTGGTTGTGTATTATACTGAGTCTCTGAAAACGAGGCTTCAGCTGAGCATGAAACAAGCCAACTTTATAAATATTATACATTTTCGTTGTTGTCGCAGTTGTTTTATCAATGTTATGGAATCAACACTGCTATAGACATATTGTATGAATATAAATGGTCGTTGCTGTTTTTTACCAGACGCGGCGGTGTAAATGATGTTTTCTGAGCGGGCAGACTGGACTCTGTGTTTTCTGTTTCTTTACTCCATCGGGGGAAAAAAAAAAAATTAATTCTACGAAGAACCTGACACGAACAGTCAAACTGTGAGGTTTGTTTTCACACTAAACCCCAAACAGGAAGTTAGGAGTTTCGAAATAAATACGGAAGCTGAGAGCGGCCGTGGATGCTGATGGTCATTTTAGGATATTTACTTTGTGATCGTGATTTATCGAAATCACAAGATTATGATTTGATTTATCAGGATATGAGACATTTAGCCTTAAAAAAAAAAACATGAGCAGCACATGAAGTTAATTCTTAACTTCACAACAACTTGCATTATTATCTTGTGGTTCCATAAAAATTTATCTTGAGAAAATAAGGTAATCAATTTGAAATCAATCAATCATTTTAACAGTTAAAAAACAAAAAAATATCAGCACCTCACCTGTAAAAGTGAAATAAAGTCATTATCACAAAAACGCCTGTTATTGTTAGCGGAGGTGATAACTAATAAAGTTATTATTTTGGGATATGCTGTATCCTTAAAGTTAGATAATTGATTTGTGATTGTAAGAAAAAATGTTTTGTCGTCTGAGATAATTTTGCCGTGTTGTTGGAGATAACAGACCTAAAAAATAAAAATAAAAACACCATGGCGGCTCCGAGCTTCCGTACATTAAGGATGGAGTGGGAAATATTTCAGTTTTTGTTTGTTTTTTTAAAACTAGAAGAAGAAAACAGCAGGACAGAGCTGCCGAATCACTTTTGTCTTTACAGAAAGTCCATGTTTGTAGCCTAATTGTTGGTTGGTTATATTTATATAGGAACAATGCTAGTGATGCCTTGTTTTTTGTACAGATTTATGTACATGCAAGTGTAGGTTTTTAAAAAATGAAGATGAAAAAGTATATATATTCAAACAACGTGAAGGAAATCTGACCCTGAACCTGTAGGATTATATTGTCTAAAGTACCGTAGGCTCTATTAAATGTAGGAGAGAAGAGTCTCTCCTCCAATCATCCACCGGCTTTACCGCTTTCCTTTCCGTTCTCTCATGGTCGTCCAGTCCGGAGACAAACTGTACATTTCTTTAGTTTTGTTGGGTTTTTTTTTTTTTTTGGTCTTTTAATTTTCTCGGAGGAAGTTGGGTGATGTGTTTGTTTGAGCCTCATCTGTTCTCTTTTGATCAGCATCCGCATGTTTGAATTTAAAAAAAAAAAAAAAAAAAAATGTGGTCTTTTATTTTTGCTGAGCAAATCAAAGAAATGATATCTTGTAATTACTCCTTCCTTATAGCTTTACAATAAAATACATTCAGTCAAAGGAAGATGATGGCTGTCACTCTCTCTTTGTTTGTCTTGCAGGTGTCAGTCGGGAACCACAGACTGTAAAATTAAAGATGGACGCCGCGTCTCCACTTCCTCCCACTGTACAAAAGTGAAGCCAAAATATCCCGGATACAGGCGGCACCATCTTGTAATTTCGGAGCCAGAGTCTGCGCAGTAGCGACCGGGTGGCATTCAAGTCCCGACCAATCACGAGTCAGTAACAGCTGTCAATCATGATGTTTCACCCCGTTTTTTATAGCATCAAATAACTAATTAAAACCAAAGTTATCAGAAAAATTAACACTTGAACAAACATCAGAAAAACTACTTAAAATGACAGAAACCTTCTTTGTGAAAAATGTATTGAACATGTAGTTTTTAGTTTGGCTCATGTCCCATCCACTAACATGGAGGAGGCGGGGCTTATGAACTATACTGCAGCCAGCCACCAGGGGGAGATCCAGATTTTTTGGCTTCACTTTCAGGGAGCTGTCGATCTTTATATGCAGTTTATGGTCGGGAACCACAAAAAAAAAAAAGAAAATAGTGGCTGTAGCCACAGTGACGTCATCCATTGGACGACTTGAGTTTAGCATTTTGGCCGTCGCCATCTTGGTCTTTTGCAACTGGACGTGACCATATTTGGACGAGAGGGCAGAGCTGGAGAGAAGCGCTAAGCCGCTGATGTTTCAATGGTGCTGTGCTAAGCTAACCGCTAAGTTTGCTGAGTCGGATGAAAATCAGCAGTTTCTCGTAAGTCGCCAGCTAGTGCTAACTTGCTAGCTTGGTTAGCAAGGTGCAACCAAACATTTTAGGCGACAGAAAATGTTACAATTGACATTTATGACGTAAAAACACACTGTGAAAGTGTCAAAGGTCAAAGACTAAAACACGGACAACATCCCAAAACAAGTTCAGGTTTATTTAAATGTAGCTGCACAGTGCCATGGATACGTATTAGCATTGAAGCCAATTTGACATAGTGGCCAAATGGTGGTATTACAAATATGGCAGCCGTCACATGATGCCATGGGGCCCAAAAATACTTTTTTTCCCATAGACTTACATAGCGAAAGAGATGCCTATCAATCCATAGATACCGTGAGATGGCTCGTTTCACTATCAGGATTAGATCCGTTTGGTTTGAAAACATTTTAAAAGTCTAGAAGAGCTGAATTATTTAATCCCCATACAAGTTAGCCGGAGTGCTAAACCGGATGTAGCCGGCTCTGTCCGCAGAAGTCTCTAGTCCGCCTGCTCTATGGGCCACGTAATGTGGAAGTAGCGCCGTTCATCCAGGGATTTTTCGAGGCGGCAGTTTTTTTGGCTTCATGCGCCACTGAGCAGCTTTCAGAACGGAGCTCCGCCTCCAACGCTTCACCTGCACTGAGCATCGCAGCGGCTCTTCAGAAACCTGCGGGTGACGTCACGGAGACTACGTCTATATACAACTTTAAACTGTAGACTGTAAGGAGCACCGGGTCATTAAAACCTCCGGGACATTCTCAGAAAACCTTCCTGAGGACACGACCTCGGTGTCCTCACCGGAGGAAGAAGCAGGTTTTTCAGTTGATGTTTTCTGTGAACACCCCCCCCCCTCTCCCAACCTCCGCCCCAAATGTTTCCGGCTGCGGTCCCGGAGTGACTTACGGTCTTCTACAGCGCCGCTCTCCTGATGTTCCTAAGGAGCCGTAAACGCCTCGCCTCGGCTTCCTCGCCGTTATTGGATTCCACTTCAGGAAATTGACTCGTGAATCCTCAAGTTGCAGTGTGTCGTGCCCTAAAGCGAGACACCACCAATCACATTTCAATAAAAACAAACCCTGCATGCGGCTGCCGTGTATGAGGAATATCAAACGCACTCAGAGGAAGGCGCTTATGACACTGTGCTTATAGCGCTGTTGCATCGCATTACAGCAGTAAATTGAAATTCGGGGCAGAATGATTAAATTCATTGCCACACAATATTTCTGGGAACAACAAAAAGAAAATATTATCACAGCTTGTTTTGAAGAGGATGACACAGTTGCAGCAGGTTGCTTTTCTCTGCCTCCTTTTCCCCAAAGGTTTCATCACTTTACCCCATTTCTCGTCTTCTGCTTTTTTATTTAGGCTGTTTGTCTTCACGTTCTTCCTCCTCTCCCTTTTTTTTTTAACACTTTTTTCATTTCTTTCATTCCCTCGCCTCCTCCATCTCTTTATCTCTTTTTCCCTCCGCTCTCCTCCTTTATTCTTGTTTCCAGGCTTCCTCCCTTGCTTCCTCCTCCTCCTCAGCCCTCCTACTTTTCTCACCGCCTCCCTCTCATCCTTCTTTCTTTCCTTAGAAATCCTTTAGATCGATTTGATTCGAAACAACGATGTCCTGTGGCCATCATGGGGAAACACACTGTCACCCCGTTTTGGACCGCACGTCACGTGATGTGATGACGTCATTAAGAGCGTACAAAATGATCCTGTGAAAGACAGAAGTCTTAGCTTTCTGCAGCAAAAAGAATGAAGTATCTTGCTATTATTTTAGGTCGATTTAAACAAGATCATGTAAAGAATAGCTCACACGGGACACTAACAGGGGTCTCCTGGGTCAGAGTCCTGTCCTGTTTTTGGACCCATCCTCCCGCCCGCCCTGAGCGGACTTTTCGCTCTTCATACTACGTCTCGTCACTTCCGGAGCAGTTGCTCTTTCTTCTTCTCCTGTCCTCCTCTCCGTTCTTTCTTTTATATTTCCTTCAGTACCTTCTCTTTTGGTTTCTTCCTCTTTTCAGTCTACCCTCCTCTCTACCTGCACCTCACTTAATTTCTCCTCACGTCCTTCCTCGCTTCCCCTCGCTCTTATCTTCTACTCTCTTTCTCTGGACTCCTCTCCTCCTCTCCTCCTCCTCCTCCTCCTCCTCCTCCTCGCTCTCAGTGGTTATTATGGAAGCAGGGATGTAAAGCAAACCTAAAAGAGGAAGCAGATGATAATATAATAATGTAAGATGAAACTGTATTGATCGTTGGTGGTGAAATCAGGTCGCAGCAGAGAATAGAGGAGAAATTAGAGTCGAAGAACGGAGGAAATCAAATATGCAGAAGCAGCAATTTCAAGGTGATAAGTGCACATTAAGATCAATGTGTGAATGCAGAGTATAAAAACAATATATCAGTATGAGGAGAGTCTGCAGTGGAACATCTCCAGGAGAATTTAAAATAAAGTTCTGAGACTTCTATTTTGAAATTTAGAGTGGACCCAAAAAATAAAAATTCCCTTCCATGAGAGTCAGACTTTCTTCAGAAACACTCGAGAGCCGAGGTTTCTGCAGGAAGTGGCGCCGAAAGCCTCTTTCAGTCTGCTTCACACCCCAGTCTGAGCTGAGGATGAAGACGAGGAGGAGGAGGATGAGGAGGAGAGTGGTGTGATGTGGTCAGGAAATACATTTTTTGGCAGAGAGAGAAAGAGATAGAGAGCCGGGGGGACAGAGAGAGTTTTGTGTAATTGGTATTAGGCAGACTGTCAGGCAGCCGGTGGGTGGGAGGTGATGTATGGACGGAGGAGATGTTAAAGAAGTGAACACACACTGAGTTAGAGGAAACAGGCTGCTGCTGCTGCTGCTATAACACACACGTCTGTAAAGATGCTAATGAGGAAGTGATGCAATCTGAGGCATCACCAAAGAAGAAAAAAGTCCTCCAAAGCATACGACCACAGAAGTCTAAAACGGCCCACAGGAGCGTTTCCTTAATAGCGATGGGCAAAAATTAACGAACACACTGTTTTTAGTGTCCGGTGCGTACCGGGTCAGCCTGTCGAACCGAGTGCTCATGAATCCTCGACTTTTCCCACACGCTCTGCCAGTAACGTAGGATTCTGCTCAGAGCTCACCGTGTCTGCTACACTAGTGCTGACGCTCAAAACACAGGACTTGTAAACACAGTATTTGTTTGTCCACTATCACTATGTACTGTGTACTTTGTCATGGAGAAACTGGATTTGCTGATCAAAACTCGAAAGGTTCGAAAGGTCCGATACATTTACATGTATGAACTCGACGGAATCGATACTGTTTAAAGTCGGTCTTCCCATTACTCTTCATGATGTAATTATGCACGTGACACAGAATGTGACGTAATTCTGTTTGTTACCTAAAGTTAAAATAACTCTTTAGTTTCAGTGGTCTCCTGGGTCAAAAACCTGTTTGTTTGACCCATCCACCACCCCTCCTGCCCGCCCTAAAGGGACTTTCTCTGTCTTCATTTTACATTATGACTTCCTCCTTTGCTCCCGTCATAATTACTGTGGCCACTAGAGGGCGCCGGCTAACAATAAACGTAAATATCAAACCATACGACCATATATGTCGTATGTTCCGACCCTCTGATACGACCCATTCGAGCGTTTTCTAAATTAACGCCCCTAGCGGTGAAAGTAAATATGACCCATACGAGTGTTGACGGTTTTAAACACGTCGTTAACGTTCAAACGGACGTTGTGGCGGCAGGTTCATGTTTAGGCAACAAAACAACTTGGTAGGGTTAGAAAAAAGGTCGTGGTTTGAGTTAAAATCAGGATGTTTGAGACATTAAATCACTTCTGTGCATCAGCGGATGCGGAACATCCCATGATGTGGAACGTCACGTCACAATAAAACGCCAATACGTGACCGCTAGAGGGCGCTGGACTTTAAAACTTAACTACACGTCCTCATAAGCTCGCTGTACAAACAGCCTATGGGGACGTTTTTATTTGGAGGAGGACAGGCTGTCAAAGTTGTGTATTTGTTTGACCCCTCCCGCTCACGCTAAATGTACTTTCCCTGTCTTAACATTACATCACATGACTTCCTCATTTTCTCCCGTCATAATTACTTGAGCTACTAGAGGGCGCCCCCTAACTATAAACGTAAATATAGTTTGTAATTAGCTGCTTGTACAAACAACCTATGGTGTCGTTTTTCGGGAAACAAACAATGCATTAATTTTATAAAACCACTACCTGACTCGCTCCTTTGCTCCAGTTGTAATTACAACACAGGGCGTGAAGATATGTCACACTGGAGAAACAGCTGAAGCTGCTGTTGTTGTTGGGAGAGCTGGAGGGTCCGTCTGTGCCGAGGACGGACGATGAACGCCGGAGGAAGTTGGACCTGCGGCAGACTGTAGAGGACTTTCAGCGGTGAGTACAATAACAAACCTACTGGTTACTACAGTCATAAAGTCACTGACAAACATTCACTGCATTGTATGAGTGCAACAAATGTTCAATCTGATGCTTCTACATCAGTGTAGATCGGTGTTCATATTGCTGCTGTGCTGTCCGTCTTTGCGATGCTCTTTTCAGTTGCAAGACTTTTGTGTTCTTTTATTAATTCTTGTAAGGAAACACTGATGAAGGCAGTTATACATCTATAATTTGTAAATACAGGTGGTGCTTTTCATTGTACTCAAAGATGCCTTAAAACATAGGAATACACAACATGGCGTATGAATAACACACACATTTGTTAAGTCATTTCGTGAGTTTTTGTTTTGCTTTTTGTCATTTTATGGTGCCATGCCATTGTTCAGACGGCTCATTACCCCGAAACTGCGATAGTCTGAAAATTGTCCCAATGGACCGAAAGTCAATTTGTCCAACAGCCCAAAGGCCCATTGCTCCGAAAATACACACCTAACAGATATTAACAGATGGCTCATTATTATGCAGAATGACGTCATCAGACGGTGACGGTGTGAAACATCAGGCGGGGCTGACTTACTGCAGACCATGAACCTTTCTAACTGCAGGGAGAGAGTGTGTATTTTGCCATGTTTTCGGGGTAATGGTCTGTCGGACAGTTGGGTTTTCAGGGGACTATTGGGGTTTTGGAATAATGGGCCATCAGAAAAATGGGCAGTCCCTCATTTTACGACAAGTAGTCGCACCAGGCTTTCATCTGTAAACCCAAACACGTCAACATAAGAAAGGAAGTGTGGAGACGTAGTATAAAGACCAGGAAAGTCCGTTTAGGGTCGGTGGGGGGGGGTCCAACAAACACAGGACTTTGACCCAGGAGACCGCTGTTCATGTTCTGTGTGAAACCAAAAGTCAACATTGAGTTATTTACATTTACGAGTACGTAAATTAACATAACGTCCTTATTTCACCCAAACCACAATGTTTTCTGAAACATAAC